>WNWK01007910.1:0-27500 GCA_009830355.1 Cherax destructor
TACCTGAGTTAATAGTAAAGCTAAACACCCGGGTTATAATCTACATCCGTGTTTACCGTAACACTCCAGCCCGTGTTTACACTGACATTCCAGACCCGTGTTTATAATGATACTCTATAACCGTGTTTACAGTATCACTCCAGACCCGTGTTTATAGTACCACTCAGACCCGTGTTTATAGTACCACTCCAGACCCGTGTTTATAATACCACTCCAGACCCGTGTTTAGAGTGACACTCCAGACCCGTGTTTAGAGTGACACTCCAGACCCGTGTTTAGAGTGACACTCCAGACCCGTGTTTATAGTACCACTCCAGACCCGTGTTTATAGTACCACTCCAGACCCGTGTTTATAGTACCACTCCAGACCCGTGTTTAGAGTGACACTCTAAAATAGTGTTTACAGTGAATTACAGACTCGTGTTCATAGTACATCCCGACATGCAAGACCTATATTTACAGTGGCACTTCCCACATGAGACCAATGTTTACAGTGACACCTGATACACCATACTTTTGTTTACCGGTGACATCATCAAGCAGTTACAATGGCACTTGATTGAATATTGTTATTGTTATGGTGTTCGTCAGTGAAAGTTACTTGACCCGAATCATGATCATATGTTGACCAGTTTAGAGCGCCGTTGGCCTTAAAGCAGAGCTCCAGCAAGTTGCAGACACGTGTGTGTGATGATACACTCAGTGGTGTGTATTAACATACATGTTGCAGGGGCTGGTGTGTGATGATACACTCAGTGGTGTGTATTAACATACATGTTGCAGCTGCAGGTCCTACGAGAGGCCAAGCAGTTACGACAGCTGGCTTAATAGTCAAGACTCAGAGATGTGAATAATAACTTCAGTTCTGGATAAGTGTTTATTCCTACAATTGTTCATGTGTTGAACAAGACTAGCCGACGCTGGTGCAAGTCAGCCTCCCTCGTATTATTAACACTATATAATGACACGTGACTGAATAGTTGTAGGTAGACAACAACTGCTCAGGGATGTACTTCCATCCTGAAGGTGGTAGACAACTTCAGGATGGTAAGGTTCGTCAGGAAACAGGACAGGTGTTTCCTGACGCGGGTCTTAGTCAGATGATGACCCGCCGTTGGAGCTTTTGGTCATTTGACTGAGGCCTTCCACTGGTTCACCGGTCCACCCCTTAAAAAATTATAGTCATAATTATAACCCCGGGAGGTACAGCTATACTGTCATATGTGCAATAAATAGTGGCCTGTTAAACCGTTTGTATTCTGGCAAGACTGGTAGTGTCTTTGAGGCTCAGGAACTTATCTCAGGTACATCTTACAAACTATTGCCTACAAACATTCAACACACTCAGGAAACTCTACTTATTGATACTTCTTATTACATCAGTATTGCCTTTTATTTCTTAAAGGTTCGGGGCTGCGGGGGGTCGATGATCACAGGAATTATTACCAGGTAACTCATTCTAAACCTGTTTTTAGACCAATATTATGCGTACCCGAACAGTGTTTGTTGAGAATTTAATTCATTTCCCTCTGACTCTTGTTTGGGTTGATGTCACGCCTGAGCTGACCTGTGTACACCTCTCAACACAGACCCAGATTACTGAGACAAGAATTTGTGCTGCTTCAAGTGGACCCACCCAGTGACCTTAGCTCACCCGACTTCTTTGTCTCGGCGCAATATACCTCTCTCTCTCCCTCTCTTCTCTTTCTCTCTCTCTCCTCTCTCTCTATTTCTCCCTCTCTCTCTCTCTCTCTCCCCTCTCTCTCCCCTCTCTTTCCCCTCTCTCTCTCTCTCATAATATATATATATATATATATATATATATATATATATATATATATATATATATATATATATATATATATATATATATATATATATATATATATGTATATATTGTCGTGCCGATTAGGTAAAACTGGTCAATTAGCAAGAACTCATTTAAAATTAAGTCCTTTCTAAAATTTTCTCTTATACGTTTAAAAATATATTTTTTTCATTTATGTTAATGAAAAAATTATAATTTTGTACCAAAATAAACTTAGAAAACTTACCTAACCTTATTATAACAAGCGCAATTTATCTTAGCCTAACCCAACTAAATATATTTTAGATACGTTTACAATAATTTAATAATAAACAAACACAATTAAATATATTTTTTTTGTTAGGTTCAGAATGATTTTTGCGAAATTATTGCATACACAAATTTTCGCTTGTCTTATATGGCAAAAAGAGCTTTGGTATTTAAGCCAAAATCGGAAGTTTTACCTAATCGGCACGACACAAACACACACACACACACACACACACACACACACACACACACACTCTATATATATATATATATATATATATATATATATATATATATATATATATATATATATGGTATTTTTTTTTAATAAATGTATGAAAGGGGAAGGTACCTAGGGATTGGCAGCGAGCATGTATAGTTCCTTTATATAAAGGGAAGGGGGGTAAAAAAGAGTGTAAAAATTATAGGGAATAAGTTTACTGAGTATACCAGGTAAAGTGTATGGCAGGGTTATTATTGAAAGAATTAGAGGTAAGACAAAAGTAGGATTGCAGATGAGCAAGGAGGCTTTAGAGTGGGTAGGGGATGTGTAGATCAAGTGTTTACAGTGAAGCATATATGTGAACAGTATTTAGATAAAGGTAGAGAAGTTTTTATTGCATTTATGGATTTAGAAAAGGCATATGATAGAGTGGATAGGGGAGCAATGTGGCAAATGTTGCAAGTGTATGGAATAGGTAGTAAGTTACTGAAGGCTGTAAAGAGTTTTTATGATGATAGTGAGGCTCAGGTTAGGGTGTGTAGGAGGAGGAGATTACTTCCGGAAAAGTAGGTCTTAGACAGGGTTGTGTAATGTCACCATGGTTGTTTAATATATTTATAGATGGGGTTGTAAAAAAGTAAATGCTAGGGTGTTGGGGAGAGGGGTGGGGTTAAATTATGGAGAATTAAATGCAAATGGGAGTTGACACAGTTACTTTTTGCTGATGATACTGTGCTTATGGGAGATTCTAAAGAAAAGTTGCAAAGGTTAGTGGACGAGTTTGGGAGAGTGTGTAAAGGTAGAAAGTTAAAAGTGAACATAGATAAGAGTAAGGTGATGAGGGTATCAAACGATTTAAATAAAGAAAAATTGGATATCACATTGGAGAGAGTTATGGAAGAAGTAAATGTTTTCAGATATTTGGGAGTTGATGTGTCAGCAGATGGGTTTATGAAGGATGAGGTTAACCATAGAATTGATGAAGGAAAAAAGGTGAGTGGTGCGTTGAGGTATCTGGAGACAAAAACGTTATCCATGGAGGCAAAAAGGAATGTACGAAAGTAAGTGGTACCAACACTTTATAGGGGTGAAGCATGGGTTGCAAATGCGCAGCGAGGAGGAGGCTGGAGGCAGTGGAGATGTCCTGTCTAAGGGCAATGTGTGGTGTAAATATTATGCAGAAAATTCGGAATGTGGAAATTGGGAGAAGGTGTGGAGTTACTAAAAGTATTTGTCAGAGGGCTGAAGAGGGGTTGTTGAGGTGGTTTGTCATTTAGGAGAATGGGATCAAAGTAGAATGACTTGAGAGCGTATAAATCTGTAGGGGAAGGAAGGGGGTAGGGTCGTCCTAGAAAGGTTGGAGGAAGGGGTAAGGGTTTTAGGACGAGGGGCTTGGACTTCCAGCAAGCATGGTGAGCGTGTTAGATAGGAGTGAATGGAGACGAATGGTTTTTTGGGACATGACGATCTGTTGGAGTGTGAGCAGGGTAACATTGTTGAAGGGATTCAGGGAAACCAGTTAATTGATTTAGTTGGACTTGAGTCCTGGAAATGGGAAGTACAATGCCTGCACTTTAAAGGAGAGGTCTGAGATAGTGACAGCTGGGAGGGACTTTTCTCAGCTGTAGTATCTGAGCTCCTCTGCAAAGACAGTGATTATGTATGAGTGTGGTGAAAGTGTTGAATGATGATGAAAGTTTTTCTTTTGGGGATTTTTTCTTTGGGTCACCCTGCCTCGGTGGGAGACGACCGACTTGTTGAAAAAAAAAAAAAAAAAAAATATATATATATATATATATATATATAAAATATATATATATATATATACATATATATATATATATATATATATATATATATATATATATATATATATATATATATATATATATATATATATATATATATATATATATATATATATATATATATATATATATATATATATATATATATATATATATATATATATATATATATATATATATATATATATATATATATATATATATATATATATATATATATATATATATATATATATATATATATATATATATATATATATATATATATATTATTAACAAATCGGCGATTCCCACCAAGGCAGGGTGGCCCGAAAAAGAAAAACTTTCATCATCATTCACTCCATCACTGTCTTGCCAGAGGGTGCTTTACACTACAGTTATAAAACTGCAACTTTAACACCCTCCTTCAGAGTGCAAACACTGTACTTCCCATCTCCAGGACTCAAGTCCGGCCTGCCGGTTTCCCTGAATCCTTCATAAATGTTACTTTGCTCACACTCCAACAGCACGTCAAGTATTAAAACTATTTGTCTTCATTCACTCCTATCAAATACGCTCACACATGCTTGCTGGAAGTCCAAGCTCCTCGCACACAAAACTTCCTTTACCCCTCCTCCAACCTTTCCTAGGCCGACCCCTACACCTCTTTCCCTCCACTACAGATTTATACACTCTGAAGTTATTCTGTCTCATTCCATTCTCTACATTCCGAACCACTCAACAACCCCTCCTCAGCTCTCTGGATAATAGTTTTGGTAATCCCGCACCTCCTCCTAATTTCCAAACTCCGAATTCTCTGCATTATATTCACACCACACATTGACCTCAGACATGACATCTCCACTGCCTCCAGCCTTCTCCTCGTTGCAACATTCATCACCCATGCTTCACACCCATATAAGAGTGTTGGTATAACTATACTCTCATACATTCCCTTCTTTAATTCCATGGACAAAGTTATACGTATTCGTGCCGAATACGTATAACTTGCTATTTTGGCTTAAATAGCAACTCTCTTCTTGCCGAATAAGACAAGCGAAAATTTGTGTATGCAAATATTTCACAAAAATCATTCTGAACCTATCGGAAAAAATATATTTCATTGTGTTTGTTTATTATTAAATTATTGTTAACGTATCTAAAATATATTTAGTTGGAAGTTGAAGACTCAGATGAATCACAGGGATGTTAGGAAGTATTTCTTCAGTCACAGAGTGGTCAGGAAGTGGAATAGTTTGGGAAGGGATGTAGTGGAGGCAGGATCCATTCATAGCTTCAAGAAGTAGTATGATAAAGCTCATGGCGCAGGGAGAGTGACCCAGTAGTGGCCAGTGAAGAGGCGGGGCCAGGAACTATGAATCGACCCCTGCAACCACAACTAGGTGAGTACAACTAGGCGAGTACTCACACACACACACAGCTTAGCATTCTCTCTCTCTCTCTCTCTCTCTCTCTCAAACACACACACACACCTGGAGCCCCATGGGGGTCCTGAATCATGGAGAGCCAAGATGATGGATGTGGTACTGGAAAACCTCATGCATCAACATGTTAGAGACACTACCAGAGAGAGAGAGGTGGGGATGATCCAGAAAGACTGACCTAGTATTCACCTTGAGTAGTTCGGACATCGAGGATATCACGTATGAAAGGCCTTGGAGCTAGTGATCATTTGGTTCTGTGTTTTGATTATATAGTTGAGCTACAAGTGGAAGAGGGAGCAGGAATAGGAAGGGAGAAACGAAACTACAAAAGGGGGACTACACAGGCATGAGGAACTTCCTACAAGACGTTCAGTGGGAGAGAGAATTGGCAGGAAAACCAGTAAAAGAAATGATGGAATATGTGACAACCAAATGCAAAGAGGCAGAGAGAGGTTTGTCCCAAGGGAAACAGAAGTAATGGGAAGACAAGAACGAGTCCTTGGTTCACCCAGAGGTGTAGGGAGGCAAAACTAAGTGTAATAGAGAATGGAAAAAGTACAGAAGACAAAGGACCCAGGAAAATAAAGAGATTAGCCGAAGAGCCAGAAACGAATATGCACAGGTAAGAAGGAGGCTCAGCGACAATATGAAAATGATATAGCATCAAAAGTCAAGTCTGACCCGAAGCTGTTGTATAGCCACATCAGGAGGAAAACAACAGTCAAGGACCAGGTAATCAGGCTGAGGAAGGAAGGTGGGGAGTTCACAAGAAACGACCAAGAGGTATGTGAGGAGCTCAACATGAGATTTAAAGAAGTATTTACACAGGAGATAGGAAGGACTCCAGGAATTCAGAATAGGGAGGTATACCAACAAGTGCTGGATGAAATACACACAACCGAGGAGGAGGTGAAGAAGCTGCTATGTGAACTCGATACCTCAAAAGCGGTGGGACCGGACAACATTTCTCCGTGGGTCCTTAGAGGGGGAGCAGAGATGTTGTGTGTGCCACTAACACAAATCTTCAACACATCCATTGAAACTGGGCAACTACCTGAGGCGTGGAAGATGGCAAATGTAGTCCCAATTTTTAAAAAAGGAGACAGACACGAGGCATTAAACTACAGACCTGTGTCACTGACGTGTATAGTATGCAAAGTCATGGAGAAGATCATCAGGAGGAGAGTGGTGGAGCACTTAGAAAGACACAAGCTTATAAACGACAACCAGCACGGTTTCAGGGAAGGAAAATCCTGTGTCACAAACCTACTGGAGTTTTATGACAAGGTAACAGAAGTAAGACACGAGAGAGAGGGGTGGATAGACTGCATTTTTTTGGACTGCAAGAAGGCGTTCGACACAGTTCCTCACAAGAGGTTAATGCAAAAGCTAGAGGATCAGGCACACGTAACAGGAAAAGCACTGCAATGGATCAGAGAATATCTGACATGGAGGCAACAACGAGTCATGGTACGTGACGAGATGTCAGAGTGGGCACCTGTGACGAGTGGAGTTCCACAAGGGTCAGTCCTAGGACCTGTACTGTTTTTGGAATATGTGAATGACATAACGGAAGGGATAGACTCAGAAGTGTCCCTGTTTGCAGATGATGTGAAGTTAATGAGAAGAATCAAATCAGTCGAGGATCAGGCAGGACTACAAAGAGACCTGAACAGGCTACAAGCCTGGTCCAGTAACTGGCTCCTTGAATTTAACCCTGCTGAATGTAAAGTCATGAATATCGGGAAAGGGCAAAGAAAACCGCAGACAGAGTATAGTCTAGGTGGCCAAAGACTGCAAACCTCACTCAAAGAAAAAGATCTTGGGGTGAGTATAATACCGAGCACATCTCCTGAGGCACACATCAATCAGATAACTGCTGCAGCATACGGGCGGCTGGCAAACCTAAGAATAGCGTTCTAATACCTCACTAAGGAATCATTCAAGACTCTGTACACCATATACGTCAGGCCCATACTGGAGTATGCAGCACCAGTCTGGAACCCACACCTGGTCAAGCACGTCAAGAAATTAGAGAAAGTGCAAAGGTTTGCAACAAGACTAGTCCCAGAGCTAAGGGATTGTCCTACGAAGAAAGGTTAAGGGAAATCGGCCTGACGACACTAGAGGACAGGAGGGTTAGAGGAGACATGATAACGACATATAAAATACTGCGAGGAATAGATAAGGTGGACAGAGACAAGATGTTCAAGAGAGTTGACACAGAAACAAGGGGTCACAATTGGAAGTTGAAGACTCCTATGAGTCAAAGGGATGTTAGGAAGTATTTCTTCAGTCATAGAGTTGTCAGGAAGTGGAATAGCTTAGAAAGCGACATAGTGGAGGCAGGAACCATACATAGTTTTAAGACTAGGTTTGATAAAGCTCATGGAGCAGGGAGAGAGAGGACCTAGTAGCAATCAGTGAAGAGGCGGGGCCAGGAGCTATGACTCGACCCCTGCAACCACAAATAGGGGAGTACACACACACACACACACACACACACACACACACACACACACACACACACACACACACACACACACATTTTACAAAATGAAATTTAATTGAATTATTATTCAATTATCAGGTACATCAAATATTTACCCCTTGCTATGTATTTTTACCCCCAAGAGGTCAATTTACTCCTCGTTGAGAATCACTGGTCTAGCGGCTCTTCCTTTCCTTGCTGGCATCTGTCCACGGACGCACTTGCTGGCATTGTCCACGGACGCACCTGCTGGCATCTGTCCACGGACGCACTGCTGTTCTGACTCCATTTGCGGATTCCATCACACTGCTCTTGATCAAAGCGTTGGTTGCAATATGCAATAAATACCTCGTTCTCCTGTGGTTGATTTGTGTATGTATATATATATATATATATATATATATATATATATATATATATATATATATATATATATATATATATATATATATATATATATATATATATATATTATCAATAAGAACACTGCGACTAGCCAAGGAGTCGAACCCATGCTGCCGTGGACTAGAGCGTCATTTGTCTTTCGCTCACCATGAAGCGTGCCAAAGCAGCATAAATAAACAGAAGAACAGATTAGGGCTCGAACTGCACACTCTTCATCAAAGTAGACTGTACTTATACCACACTGTGTTGTGGGGTTCTTGCGTAGATTTGGAATATATATTAAAGATGAGCTTGGGTTGGTAGCGTTTAATAGACCGTTAGATATATGGGAGCTGAGAGCCTAGGGCCTAATCGTCCGGCTGCACTGCCTAACTGAGTGGAACTGCCTCACTGGTGAGCGGCACTCGGCATTCAAAAGGACGGCCTATGATTGGCTAATACAAGATCACTGGGCAGAGGTTGGTGATCACGTGAACAGCTACGGTACCGTACAACACAACCAGACCGCAGGTGGCATATGGACGCCCAGTACACACTAGGTGTTGTTCCGGAGCACCAGACTTGTCTTGAAGCACTTGTAATTTCTACCTACTAATTCTCCTGTCTCTTTCCTCTGTGTGTGCTTGGTATGTATATTTTCCTCTTGCTCAAGAATCCCACCATTTTTTTAACCTTTGGCACCAGCTAACCAGTGTAATAAATAAGTGTAAGGACTAACATTTGCCGAACTCAAGCTTACTGACCTATAACTCATTATACGACCAGTGGAGACGGAGAAAATAAAGAGAAAACAGATCGAGTTTCCCTAAGACTAGGATAGAGGATAGAGGTTAGACAACATCATCTCAGGCAATAAAACAACTGCATTGCCTCCGGTGAGGCTGTGACGTTGAAGTCGCAGGAGAGGGAGTTGTTTTGCGTGCCAGGACAGCCAGGAATTTAATCAGGGTGAAAGGGATGCCTCCCCAGTTATTTTCCATTTACCAAGAAGTTACGTGGACAGCTGGGTTATGTTTTTATGTTAAATCAAATACTACATTGTGCTACTTGCTTTATTTTACGGCATTTATAATGCTAGAGCAAAAATGTCTAGCTAGCAAATTGTTCCCACAAGGCGAGTTTCCTGCCCAGCTACACCACGTAGAAGTGTTTTCTGAAACACCCCACCAACACAGATGTTTTTCTGTTCATTCCCAATTTCATAAGTTGGTTATCTTCTCATCTGCAATCACGTAAGATGTTTTCCTATCATACTCCATCACGTAAGATGTCTTTCTTCATACTCATCACCAAGATGGCCATTCATCCATTGCTATTCAATAGTAGTATTTGTTGCTAAATTCCATCACTCATGAAAACAAATCTTAGGACTCCTTAGAAGTAGTCCAAGGCTACATTTTAAAACTGCTTGAAACTGAGTCAACAAGGGGAATAACTTGCTTGACCTGGATCTACCTGACAAGGAGAACCTGTTCATGTGAAGTGGCATAATGATACTGGTCTCTGTCTTACTCTGAGGGGTTTTTATCATTTATTCTCATGGTATTGTGATATTACCTTGTATTACACAACTTCAAATTATTGTGGATTCACTTACGAACGACTCGAGACATTAAAAAAATATATATTTAGATACGAGTAGCGAAATGTTTCTTATAATATATGTCCTGGACTGTATATAAGTGTTTTTTTTCCTCAGCAGGTCAGTATTACCATATCATTTACAACTTATAAAATTATTAGGTATTTAAAAAATGACCTCTGAAAAAAATTACTTTCACCTCGACTAACGAAAGGCAACTCCTAGACTAATATGCAATAGTCTACATAAGATTAACTAAGATTAGTTTAATGTCAGTTAAAATTTAACCAATTGTGAAATGCATTAACATAATATAACTCGTGACTGCCAATAGGAAAAAAAGGCCACAGTGAAAATTGGAAAAAAAAACCTGCGCGTTTTTTTTTAAATTATTATAACTAAAATGGTTATAATATTAACCATAGTTATTAAAGGGGTGGACTGGTAAGCCAGTGGAAGGCCTCGGTCAGACGATCAAAAGTTCCAGCAGTGGGTCATCATATGACTAAGACCCGCGTCAGGAAACGCTTGCCTGTTTCCTGAAAAACCTAATACCTACCTAACTGAGCGCTTTCGTGTGCTCACATACATCTTCAGAGGAAGATATATGTGTAAGTACATGAAAGCGCTCAGGTTTTGTTTGCTATTTTCAGTTTTTTCTCATATTATCAAAATACTGCAATAAGGCTTAAGTGCAAGACATTGTTTCTTGATGAGTGAATGTATATACCAGGGGGGCAATGTATATACCAGGGGTGGGCAATGTATATACCAGGGGTCGGCAATGTATATACCAGGGGTGAACAATGTATATACCAGGGGTAGGCAATGTATATACCAGGGGTCGGCAATGTATATACCAGGGGTCGGCAATGTATATACCAGGGGTGGACAATGTATATACTAGGGGTGGACAATGTATATACCAGGGGTCGGCATTGCATATACCAGGGGTGGGCAATGTATATACCAGGGGTAGGCAATGTATATACCAGGGGTGAGCAATGTATATACCAGGGGTGGGCAATGTATGTACCAGGGGTGGGCAATGGATATACCAGGGTCGGCAATGTATATACCAGGGAGGGCAATGTATATACCAGGGGTGGGCAATGTATATACCAGAGGTGGGCAATGTATATACCATGGGAGGGCAATGTATATACCAGGGGTCGGCAATGTATATACCAGGGGTGGACAATGTATATACAAGGGGTGGACAATGTATATACCAGGGGTCGGCAATGCATATACAAAGGGTCGGCAATGTATATACCAGGGGTCGGCAATGTATATACCAGGGGTCGGCAATGTATTCACCAGGAGTGGACAATGTATATACCAGGGGTCGGCAATGTATATACCAGGGGTGGGCAATGTATATACCAGGGGAGGGCAATGTATATACCAGGGTGGGCAATGTATATACTAGGGAGGGCAATGTATATACCAGGGGTGGGCAATGTATATTCCAGGGGAAAGCAATGTATATACCAGAGGTGGGCAATGTATATACCAGAGGAAGGCAATGTATATACCAGGAGTAAACAATGTATATACTAGGGGAGGGCAATGTATATACCAAGGGTGGGCAATGTATATACAAAGGGATGGCAATGTATATTCCAGGGGTGGGCAATGTATATACCAGGAGGGCAATGCATATACCAAGGAGGGCAATGTAAATAACAGGGTGGGCAATGCATATACCAGGGGTGGGCAATGTATATACCAGGGTGGACAATGTATATCCAGGGGTAGACAATGTAATACCAGGGTGGGCAATGTAATACCAGGGTGGGCAATGTATATACCAGGGGTGGGTAATGTATATACCAGGGGTGGGAAATGTACATGCCAGGGGTGGACAATGTATATACCAATAGTAGGCAATGTATATACCAGGGGTGGGCAATGTATACACCAGGGGTCGGCAATGTATATAACAAGGGTGGGCAATGTATATACCAGGGGTCGGCAATGTATGTACCAGGGGTGAGCAATTTATAAACAAGGTGTGGGCAATGTATATACCAGGGGTAGGTAATGTATATACCAGGGTGGGCAATATATATACCAGGGGAGGGCAATGTATATACCAGGGGTCGGCAATGTATATACTAGCGGTGGACAATGTATATACCAGGGGTGGACAATGTATATACCATGGATCGGCAATGTATATACCAGGGGTCGGCAATGTATATACCAGGGGTTGGCAATGTATATACCAGGGGCGGGCAATGTATATACCAGAGGATGGCAATGTATATACCAGAGGATGGCAATGTATATACCAGGGGAGGGCAATGTATATACCAGGGATGGGCAATGTATATTCCAGGGGAGGGCAATGTATATACCAGGGGTGGGCAATGTATATACCAGGTGAGCAATGTATATACCAGGGGAGAGCAATACATATACCAAGGGAGGGCAATGTATATAACAGGGGTGGGCAATGTATATACCAGGGGTGGGCAATGTATATACCAGGGGTGGGCAATGTATATACCAGGGGAGGGCAATGTATATACCAGGGGTGGTCAATGTATATACCAGGGGTGGGCAATGTATATACCAGGGGTGGGCAATGTATATAACAGGGGTTGGCAATGTATATACCAGGGGTGGACAATGCATATAACAGGGGAGGGCAATGTATATACCAGGGAAGGGCAATGTATATACCAGGGAAGGGAATGTATATACCAGGAATGGGCAATGTATATACCAGGGAAGGGCAATGTATATACCAGGGAAGGGCAATGTATATACCAGGGATGGGCAATGTATATACCAGGGGTGGGCAATGTATATACCATGGGTGGGCAATGTATATACCAGGAGTGGGCAAGTTTTTCCATGGAAAGAGCCTCATATAATACTTTTCATACATTTTTGAATGCTCAGTTTGCGTGCAGCCACCAGTAACAGCCTGGTTGATCAGATCCCGCAATAATGGATTTTCCCGCAATAATGGATTCAAGTTAGATAAGTTTAGATTTAGAAAGGATATAGGAAAGTATTGGTTTGGAAATAGGGTAGTTGATGAGTGGAACAGTCTGCCTAGTAGGGTTATTGAAGCTAGGACCTTGGGTAGTTTCAAATTTAGGTTGGATAAATTCATGAGTGAGAGGGGTTGGATTTGAGTGGGACTCGCGCATGAGTGGGTAGAATTGTGAAAGCTTATTTCTTGGGTAGCAATGAAAATTGGGTTGAGCAAATATTCTGTTAGTGGGACGGATTGTGAAGGACTTGCCTAGTATGGGCCAACAGGCCTGCTGCAGTGTTCCTCCTTTCTTATGTTCTTATGTTCTTATCCTGATCCGCCACGAGGCCTGGTCTCACACCGCGCCGCGGGGGCGTTGAACCCCGAAACCCTCTCCAGGTATACTCCGGGTATCCAGGTAAAGTAGAATATATTCAATCTCTGATCGTTGAAGACTTTGAGTCTTTATTTTTGCAGTTAATAATTTAAAAATCTGGCTGATAGGATGTTAAAGTTGTGGTAAGCAGCTGAGTGAGGTGAGTGTTAGTGAGGTGAGTGTTAGTGAGGTGAGTGTTAGTGAGGTGACTGTTAGTGAGGTGAGTGTTAGTGAGGTGAGTGTTAGTGAGGTGACTGTTAGTGAGGTGAGTGTTAGTGAGGTGAGTGTTAGTGAGGTGAGTGCTAGTGAGGTGAGTGCTAGTGAGGTGAGTGTTAGTGAGGTGAGTGTTAGTGAGGTGACTGTTAGTGAAGTGAGTGTTAGTGAGGTGAGTGTTAGTGAAGTGAGTGTTAGTGATGTGAGTGTTAGTGAGGTGAGTGTTAGTGAAGTGAGTGTTAGTGAGGTGAGTGTTAGTGAAGTGAGTGTTAGTGAGGTGAGTGTTAGTGAAGTGAGTGTTAGTGAGGTGAGTGTTAGTGAAGTGAGTGTTAGTGAGGTGAGTGTTAGTGAGGACAGTACCAGGTTTTGACTTGATCAATATCATTAGAGAGAAGAGAGATTCAGTGCAGTAAGTTGTCTCAGAAACAGACAAGTGGGAAGCCAGTTTTCTGGAGACTGGGACACTTGGCTTCTGGGATTTGTTTCCATAAGTCAGTTAGAGATGAGCTTTTATGTACTAGTTTCCAACCCACATCTTCCTGCAGCTCAATAAACTCTGTTTCTATTGAAGCAACATGCAAGGCAAAAGTTGCAACAACAGGACAGGTTGAGAAAGTGGTCAAATTTCTTTGTTGTCAGATCTCTTTGAAAAACTTTATTTTATTCTGAAAACTGAAAACAGACTGGTCACGTTCTGTAATAACTTTGTTCAATCCTTGAAATGCCAGATTTTAATATTGGAGATGTTGCATTACGTGTGTACACAACGTCAGATCTTGTACCCATCTTGTAGTTGTGGGTATTTCTGTTTCTTTTCTTCCATGAAAGTAATGATTGCCTCAAAAAAGAAGAATAAACTTATTCAAAAGATTGTTAGTTGACAACCATCTTACAATACTAGAATTAAAGGCGATTTGGCTTCAGGCTCCAGCTCATCAATCAACTTTCACGGTGTGTTTTCGCACTTGACCGAATTAAATTAACAATTTCAAAAACGCAATTTATGACATTGTTGAACTTGAAGTGTTTACGTACTAAATGTTTAAGATGGATGATACATCGGATACACAGACATTCAGGATAGTTGAGATCAAGTGTCAATTGCTCAACTAGGTCAGTATTTTGACCTACCTTAGCTGGTGCTCCGTCTGTTGTGATATTAAGTTTATGCAATGGTAGTTGAACATTTAATAAAGCTTTTTCTAAGTACATTTTTGATGTCAACACTCTCTGTGGTTTCCTTTAAGCTTATCTACCTGGAGTCTACCTGGAGAGAATTCCAGGGGTCAACGCCCCCGCGGCCCGGTCTGGGACCAGGCCTCCTGTTGGACCAGAGCCTGATCAACCAGGCTGTTACTGCTGGCGCACGCAGTCCAACGTACGAACCACAGCCTGGCTGGTCAGGTACCGACTTTATGTGCGTGTCCAGTGCCTGCTTGAAGACAGCCAGGGGTTTGTTGGTAATCCCCTGATGTATGCTGGGAGGCAGTTGAACAATCTTGGGCCCTGACACTTATTGTGTTGTCCCTCAACGTGCTAGTGGCACCCCTGCTCTTCATTGGGGGATGTTACATCCTGCCGAGTCTTTTGCTTTCGTAGGGAGTGATTTTTGTGTGCAAGTTTGGTACTAAGCCCTCGAGAATTTTCCATGTGTATATAATAATGTATCTCTCCCGCCTGCGTTCTAGAGAGTACAGGTTTAGGAACTTCAAGCGTTTCCAGTAGTTGAGGTGGTTTATCGCACTTATGCGTGCGGTGAAGGTTCTCTGCACATTTTCAAGGTCAGAAATTTCAGCCGCCTTGAAAGGTGCCGTTAGTGTGCAGCAATATTCCAGCCTAGATAGAACAAGCGATCTGTAAAGTGTCAACATGGGCTTGGCATCCCTAGTTTTGAAGGTTCTCATTATCCATCCTGTCATTTTTCGAGCAGATGCAATTGCTACTTTGTTATGGTCCTTGAAGGTGAGATCCTCTGACATGATCACTCCCAGGTCTTTGACATTAGTTTTTCGCTCTATTGTGTTGTTGGAATTAGTTTTGTAATCCGATGAGATTTTAATTTCTTCACGTTTTCCGTATCTGAGTAATTGAAATTTCTCATCATTGAACTTCATATTGTTTTCTGCAGCCCATTTAAAGATTTGGTTTATGTCTGCTTGGAGTCTTCCAGTGTCTTCAACGGTGGACACTGTCATACAGATTCGGGTGTCATCTGCAAAGGAAGACACAGCACTGTGGCTTATATCCCTGTCAATGTCTGATATGAGGATGAGGAATAGGATGGGAGCAAGTACTGTGCCTTGTGGAACAGAGCTTTTCACAGTAGCTGCCTCAGACTTTACTCTGTTAACTACTACTCTTTGTGTTCTACATGTTAGGAAATTATAGATCCATCTACCAACTTTTCCTGTTATTCCTTTATCACTTATTTTGTTTGCTATTACACCATGGTCACACTTGTCAAAGGCTTTTGCAAAATGTGTGTATATAACATCTGCATTCTGTTTGTCTTCTAGAGCATCCAGGACCTTGTCGTAGTGGTCCAGTAGTTGGGACAGACAGGAGCGGCCTGCTCTAAACCCATGCTGTCCTGGGTTGTGCAATTGATGGGTATCAAGATGGGTGGCGATCTTGCTTCTTAGAACCCTTTCAAAGTTTTTTATGATATGGGACGTTAGCGCAATTGGTCTGTAGTTTTTGCTATTGCTTTACTGCCCCATCGTTTGTAACATAGCGAACAAAGATAGCTGAGGGATATCTTGACTGTCTGTAGATTCATCCACTACTATGGTGAAAACAACACAGCTTTTCAGAGCACTCTGTAGTGAACATGTGATTGTAGAATTAATTTCAGAAATGTGTGTCTCAGTAGTGCGGCGGGAGATAGAATTTGTTCTATTGCTTGTTTAAATTTTGAGTTCTCTGGTGCGAGAATTGCAATCACATCACTAATATTCTATTTACAAATTTTTCCATAACTGTAAAGTAATTTACTTGGAACAATGTTCCAAGCTATAACAAAACTTACTTCAGTAGACAAATCACTGCATACAGAGGGGAAAATAGGCTATTTTGTCTGAGTGACTAAATTACGTTAAAAAAAATTCTCTTATTTTTTCGCAGTTCTGATTCAG
The DNA here is from genome assembly GCA_009830355.1 of Cherax destructor. Classification (NCBI taxonomy): domain Eukaryota; kingdom Metazoa; phylum Arthropoda; class Malacostraca; order Decapoda; family Parastacidae; genus Cherax; species Cherax destructor. The sequence goes on from WNWK01007910.1 coordinate 16,726, forward strand.
GAGGAAATTCAGATGCAAATTTTTTATCGTTACATTGATGGCGGCGCGTTAAATTACTGGCTTAAAGTGGCTGATGGCTGTATGACAGATAAGGCACAGAGCCTTTTCTCCCTTAAAAGTGAAAGCAAAATCTTCCTTCCGTTGTTGGTTAAACACTCTCTTTTCTTGTTCGTATTTCCGTTTTATACTCTTCTGTTGCTCGGTTATTTTAAACGTTTTATAACTTTAACTAAAATCAGTTTTAAGTATTTATTAATCAGAAAAGTACTTATCTACACTGCTAGTTATATTCCGCTGCCGCAGCAAGAGAGTAACTTGTGTGTACAGTTGTATCAACTGTACTTGTTTAAAACTTGTTTTGATTATGTTCAGCGAGTTTAAACCACATATAATGCACATGGATGTTTGAAAAGATAATGTGAATTACACGTATATATAAAATATTCTAATATTGGTACAGACTATTCTACTATAGATTATTAATATCAAATTTTCGGAAAAATGGCAATGAAACCCAATATTTTTTCTGGAGCCGCAGAGAGTAGCTTCTGGAGCCGCACAGAGTAGCTTCTGGAGCCGCACAGAGTAGCTTCTGGAGCCGCACAGAGTAGCTTCTGGAGCCGCACAGAGTAGCTTCGGGAGCCGCACAGAGTAGCTTCGGAGCCGCACAGAGTAGCTTCAGGAGCCGCACAGAGTAGCTTCTGGAGCCGCACAGAGTAGCTTCTGGAGCCGCCAGAGTAGCTTCAGGAGCCGCACAGAGTAGCTTCGGGAGCCGCACAGAGTAGCTTCTGGAGCAGCACAGAGTAGCTTCTGGAGCCGCACAGAGTAGCTTCGGGAGCCGCACAGAGTAGCTTCTGGAGCCGCACAGAGTAGCTTCTGGAGCCGCACAGAGTAGCTTCTGGAGCCGCACAGAGTAGCTTCAGGAGCCGCACAGAGTAGCTTCTGGAGCCGCACAGAGTAGCTTCGGAGCCGCACAGAGTAGCTTCGGAGCCGCAGCAGAGAGCTTCAGGAGCCGCACAGAGTAGCTTCGGAGCCGCACAGAGTAGCTTCTGGAGCCGCACAGAGTAGCTTCGGGAGCCGCACAGAGTAGCTTCAGGAGCCGCACAGAGTAGCTTCTGGAGCCGCACAGAGTAGCTTCTGGAGCCGCACAGAGTAGCTTCTGGAGCCGCACAGAGTAGCTTCAGGAGCCGCACAGAGTAGCTTCGGGAGCCGCACAGAGTAGCTTCGGGAGACGCACAGAGTAGCTTCAGGAGCCGCACAGAGTAGCTTCAGGAGCCGCACAGAGTAGCTTCGGGAGCCGCACAGAGTAGCTTCGGGAGCCGCAGTTTGCGCACCGTTGTTATATACAATATCTTTACAACAGAACCAACGTTCAAAAGTTAGTTACAATTACGTTTTCCACTTTTGAGTTATGATAAAATCGCAAATGTGCACAGAAGGAGAATTGAAAAATTACCACGTCGATAAGATGATGTTATGACAAGTGACTTCTTATCAAGATTGATAGAGTGAATAAATTATCGCCCGGCTGAGGGACTGATTACTTCAAATTCTGTCTCATATTCCATAGTTCTTCTCTTTACTGAACTGATGAAGCCACTGGCTGGCGACACGTTACCACATTAACGATAACGAAATGTTACACATGTGATAACATGACAGATGATACTTATATTTATACTGACTGGTGATCATGTTCCATGCACTGACTGGTGATCATGTTCCCTGTACTGACTGGTGATCATGTTCAATGCACTGACTGGTGATCATGTTCCATGCACTGACTGGTGATCATGTTCCCTGCACTGACTGGTGATCATGTACTGACTGGTGATCATGTACTGACTGGTGATCATGTTTCCTGCACTGACTGGTGATCATGTACTGACTGGTGATCATGTACTGACTGGTGATCATGTACTGACTGGTGATCATGTACTGACTGGTGATCATGCACTGACTGGTGATCATGTACTGACTGGTGATCATGTACTGACTGGTGATCATGTACTGACTGGTGATCATGTACTGACTGGTGATCGTGTACTGACTGGTGATCATGTTTCCTGCACTGACTGGTGATCATGTACTGACTGGTGATCATGTACTGACTGGTGATCATGTACTGACTGGTGATCATGTACTGACGGTGATCATGCACTGACTGGTGATCATGTACTGACTGGTGATCATGTACTGACTGTTGATCATGTACTGACTGGTGATCGTGTACTGACTGGTGATCGTGTACTGACTGGTGATCGTGTACTGACTGGTGATCATGTACTGACTGGTGATCATGTACTGACTGGTGATCGTGTACTGACTGGTGATCATGTACTGACTGGTGATCATGTACTGACTGGTGATCATGTACTGACTGGTGATCATGTACTGACTGGTGATCACGTACTGACTGGTGATCGTGTACTGACTGATGATCACGTACTGACTGGTGATCATGTACTGACTGGTGATCATGTACTGACTGGTGATCATGTACTGACTGGTGATCATGTACTGACTGGTGATCGTGTACTGACTGGTGATCGTGTACTGACTGGTGATCATGTACTGACTGGTGATCATGTACTGACTGGTGATCATGTACTGACTGGTGATCGTGTACTGACTGGTGATCGTGTATTGACTGGTGATCGTGTACTGACTGGTGATCGTGTACTGACTGGTGATCGTGTACTGACTGGTGATCATGTACTGACTGGTGATCATGTACTGACTGGTGATCGTGTACTGACTGGTGATCGTGTACTGACTGGTGATCATGTACTGACTGGTGATCATGTACTGACTGGTGATCATGTACTGACTGGTGATCATGTACTGACTGGTGATCACGTACTGACTGGTGATCGTGTACTGACTGGTGATCACGTACTGACTGGTGATCATGTACTGACTGGTGATCATGTACTGACTGGTGATCATGTACTGACTGGTGATCGTGTACTGACTGGTGATCGTGTACTGACTGGTGATCATGTACTGACTGGTGATCATGTACTGACTGGTGATCGTGTACTGACTGGTGATCATGTACTGACTGGTGATCGTGTACTGACTGGTGATCGTGTACTGACTGGTGATCGTGTACTGACTGGTGATCGTGTACTGACTGGTGATCGTGTACTGACTGGTGATCGTGTACTGACTGGTGATCGTGTACTGACTGGTGATCGTGTACTACCTGGAGTCTACCTGGAGAGAATTCCAGGGGTCAACGCCCCCGCGGCCCGGTCTGTGACCAGGCCTCTTGTTGGACCAGAGCCTGATCAACCAGGCTGTTACTACTGGCCGCACGCAGTCCAACGTACGAACCACAGCCCGGCTGATCAGGTACCGAGTTGAGGTGCCTGTCCAGTGCCTGCTTGAAGACAACCAGGGGCTTGTTGGTAATCCCCCTGATGTATGCTGGGAGGCAGTTGAACAATCTTGGGCCCCTCACACTTATTGTGTTGTCCCTCAACGTGCTAGTGGCACCCCTGCTCTTCATTGGGGGGATGTTACATCGCCTGCCGAGTCTTTTGCTTTCGTAGGGAGTGATTTTTGTGTGCAAGTTTGGTACTAAGCCCTCGAGAATTTTCCATGTGTATATAATAATGTATCTCTCCCGCCTGCGTTCTAGAGAGTACAGGTTTAGGAACTTCAAGCGTTCCCAGTAGTTGAGGTGGTTACTGACTGGTGATCGTGTACTGACTGGTGATCGTGTACTGACTGGTGATCGTTTACTGACTGGTGATCGTGTACTGACTGGTGATCGTGTACTGACTGGTGATCATGTACTGACTGGTGATCGTGTACTGACTGGTGATCATGTACTGACTGGTGATCGTGTACTGACTGGTGATCGTGTACTGACTGGTGATCGTGTACTGACTGGTGATCGTGTACTGACTGGTGATCATGTACTGACTGGTGATCATGTACTGACTGGTGATCGTGTACTGACTGGTGATCGTGTACTGACTGGTGATCGTGTACTGACTGGTGATCGTGTACTGACTGGTGATCGTGTACTGACTGGTGATCATGTACTGACTGGTGATGACAGTGTACTGACTGGTGATCGTGTACTGACTGGTGATCGTGTACTGACTGGTGATCGTGTACTGACTGGTGATCGTGTACTGACTGGTGATCGTGTACTGACTGGTGATCGTGTACTGACTGGTGATCATGTACTGACTGGTGATCATGTACTGACTGGTGATCATGTACTGACTGGTGATCATGTACTGACTGGTGATCGTGTACTGACTGGTGATCGTGTACTGACTGGTGATCGTGTACTAACTGGTGATCGTGTACTGACTGGTGATCATGTACTGACTGGTGATCGTGTACTGACTGGTGATCGTGTACTACTGGTGATCGTGTACTAACTGGTGATCGTGTACTAACTGGTGATCGTGTACTGACTGGTGATCGTGTACTGACTGGTGATCATGTACTAACTGGTGATCATGTACTGACTGGTGATCGTGTATAACTGGTACTGTACTACTGGTGATCGTGTACTGACTGGTGATCATGTACTGACTGGTGATCATGTACTGACTGGTGATCGTGTACTGACTGGTGATCGTGTACTGACTGGTGAGTACATGTACTGACTGACTGGTGATCGTGTACTGACTGGTGATCGTGTACTGACTGGTGATCGTGTACTGACTGGTGATCGTGTACTGACTGGTGATCGTGTACTGACTGGTGATCGTTACTGACTGGTGATCATGTACTGACTGGTGATCGTGTACTGACTGGTGATCGTGTACTGACTGGTGATCGTGTACTACTGTGATCGTGTACTGACTGGTGATCGTGTACTGACTGGTGATCGTGTACTGACTGGTGATCATGTACTGACTGGTGATCGTGTACTGACTGGTGATCGTGTACTGACTGGTGATCGTGTACTGACTGGTGAACATGTACTGACTGGTGATCGTGTACTGACTGGTGATCGTGTACTGACTGGTGATCGTGTACTGACTGGTGATCGTGTACTGACTGGTGATCGTGTACTGACTGGTGATCGTGTACTGACTGGTGATCATGTACTGACTGGTGATCGTGTACTGACTGGTGATCGTGTACTGACTGGTGATCGTGTACTGACTGGTGATCGTGTACTGACTGGTGATCATGTACTGACTGGTGATAATGTACTGACTGGTGATCGTGTACTGACTGGTGATCGTGTACTGACTGGTGATCGTGTACTTACTTGTGATCGTGTACTGACTGGTGATCGTGTACTGACTGGTGATCGTGTACTGACTGGTGATCATGTACTGACTGGTGATCGTGTACTGACTGGTGATCGTGTACTGACTGGTGATCTGTACTGACTGGTGAACATGTACTGACTGGTGATCGTGTACTGACTGGTGATCGTGTACTGACTGGTGATCGTGTACTGACTGGTGATCGTGTACTGACTGGTGATCGTGTACGACTGTGACATGTACTGACTGGTGATCGTGTACTGACTGGTGATCTGTACTGACTGGTGATCGTGTACTGACTGGTGATCGTGTACTGACTGGTGATCATGTACTGACTGGTGATAATGTACTGACTGGTGATCGTGTACTGACTGGTGATCGTGTACTGACTGGTGATCGTGTACTTACTTGTGATCGTGTACTGACTGGTGATCTGTACTGACTGGTGATCATGTACTGACTGGTGATCATGTACTGACTGGTGATCGTGTACTGACTGGTGATCATGTACTGACTGGTGATCGTGTACTGACTGGTGATCATGTACTGACTAGTGATCATGTACTGACTGGTGATCATGTACTGACTGGTGATCATGTACTGACTGGTGATCGTGTACTGACTGGTGATCGTGTACTGACTGGTGATCGTGTACTGACTGGTGATCGTGTACTGACTGGTGATCGTGTACTGACTGGTGATCGTGTACTGACTGGTGATCTTATACTGACTGGTGATCGTGTACTGACTGGGTAACTTGAGTAAGGTGTAATGAGGATAAGGTAATGACAAATATGATATCCAAGTCCATGATGGACATGTCATTACCTTCAGTTGAATGTAAACTTTCCCCAGTGACTCGCATAAGAACCTTGCTGATGACACTTTGTTTTGAACGACGTCTCGGGAGAAGTCAAGAAAATTGAAGTCAGGAATGTCGTGTTTTTATTTAGGTAAATTTTTTGTTCAAGGGTTAACTTGTTAGGAAAACTAACACAAGGGCAACTAATGCGACATGTCACATTAGTTGCACTTGTGGCCTTTTACTTAACATATTATCGGCAATTCTACCAACCTTATTACAACTTGCTAGGAATTATTTATATAATTCAAATGTCCTCCGAGTTCCAGGACGGAGTTCGTGGACGTTATGTTAAGTTTGTTGATGAGAGATTAGTAAGTTTATTCAGGTATATACAAACACAGTTACATAGATTATCATACATAGCAGCATATGTGTAGACAACCCAGGATAACCCAAAAAAAAATCAGATAAAGTGACTTATTTCCATTGCGGTCCTTTTAATACCTTATTATTATACTTTAAAGGAGATAATACCTTATTAATATATTATAAAGGAGATATACTAGGAATAAGGTAAAAAGAGTTATTTATATTTACATGTGTGTTAGCTAAAAAAATAAAAGAATCATTCTCCTCCCTTTCTGAAGGAAGGATGGGATGCGAAGTTAGGGTAAGATAAGGATGGGTAGGATAAGGTTAGGTGAGGACGAATAAGGCATCAAAGTTCTTGACAGCCTCACCATCTCCTGCAGCCTAAGATGAGATCTTTTCTCCATTCTTATGGAGAGAATCTTTAATGGTTGAATGGTGGGTGATGCGACCGTAGAAGTAAATCTCCAAGATTGAAGAATCTGAAGAACACATTGTGTTTAAGTACAATAGAACAATGAGAGAAATATCAGAGGACACAAAGGAAGTGTTTAAGTTAGGAAGTGTTTAAGTTAAGAAGTGTTTGCGATACATAGAGTTTAATTCGAACAGAAACTTGTGGTGAAACGTTTAATGTTTTCTTATTCTCCAAATTAAACATGTGGTTTGTTTCAGAATCCTCAGCATGTGTTTTTTTTATCCCCTAATGAAACATATCTCATATAAAAAAGGAGAGACATTGTTAGTAAAAAAAAAAAGCAGGAAAAACGTGGATTCAAAATATTAATCCCGAGGAGTCTAATAACACTAGGTAGTGTCACTGAGACTTTTATTAAGATTTTTTTTGCCTTTCTCAGTAATTAGCTTTTATTATTAATGATAAATGAGAACTTTTGTTTGGATCCTGACTGTAGCCAACAACAGCTCTGAGAGCATTTATACTGTCTTTGTTTTTCTTATTTATTGAGATATGGTGGATTTACTGAAGGTAGACATGTATCGGATGAAAATTTAGACATCCGCGAATGCGGATGTGTATGAGGATGTCTTACTTATTTTGCGGATGCGGATGAATATGCGGATATCTGTTTTCAGTAAAATGCAGATGCGGATGTAAGAAATTGTGCGGATATTCCGCGGATGCGGATATCCGATACATCTCTACTAAAGGATGCGTCTACAAGGTATCTGTAAGGTTTGACGTAGCTGATATTTACACTCAACAGACATGGGTGGGGTAGCGAGGAGGAGATGTCTGCCGTGCAGATATTGAATAATTGATGATTGTTACATAACAACTTACACATGAATCCAGAAAGAAAATGAAATATTATTTTTTTATTAACATATAGGCCGTTTCTCACCAAGGCAGGGTGGCCCGAAAAAGAAAAACTTTCACCATCATTCACTCCACCACTGTCTTGGCAGAGGCGCGCTTACACTAGTTATAAAACTACAATACACAAATAACCCGCACATCGAAGAGAGGTGCTTACGACGACGTTTCGGTCCGGGTTATTTGTGATTTGTTCCAGTCACGGTATTGTGCCTTTTTTTTGTTATAAAACTGTAACATTAACACCCCTCCTTCAGAGTACCGGCACTGTACTTCCCATCTCCGGCCTGCCGGTTTCCCTGACTCCCTTCATAAATGTTACTTTGCTCACACTCCAACAGCACGTCAAGTCCTGAAAACCATTTATCTCCATTCGCTCCTATCCAACACGCTCATGCATGCTTGCTGGAAGTCCAAGCCCCTCGCACACAAAACCTCTATTACCCCCTCCCTCCAAGCTTTCCTAGGCCGACCTCTACGATATCTTGTCTCCACTACAGATTTATACACTCGAAGTCATTCTATTTTGTTATATCCTCTCTACATGTCCAAACCGTCTCAATAACCCCTCCTCAGCCCTCTGGATAATAGTCTTGGTAATCCTGCACCTCCTCCTAATTTCTAAACTACGAATTCTTTGAATTATATTCACACCACACATTGACCTCAGACATGACATCTCCACTGCCTCCAGCCTTCTCATTGTTGCAACATTCATCACCCATGTTTCACACCCATATAAGAGTGTTGGTATAACTATACTCTTATACATTTCCCATTTTGCTTCCATGGACAAAGTTCTTTGTCTCCACAGACTCCTTAGTGCACCACTCACCTTTTTCCCCTCATCAATTCTATGATTCACCTCATCTTTCATAAACCCATCTGCTGACACATCCACTCCTAAATATCTGAATACATTCACCTCCTCCATATTCTCTCCTTCCAATCTGATATCCAATCTTTCGTCACCTATTTTTTTTATCCTCATCACCTTACTCTTTCCTATATTCACCTTTTAATTTTCTTCTTTTCCATACCCTACCAAATTCATCCACTAACCTCTGAAACTTCTCTTCAGAATCTTCTAAAAACAGTGTCATCAGCAAAGAGCAACTGTGATAACTCCCACTTTGTGTTAGATTCTTTATATTGTAACCCCACAACTATAGAGGATACACAAAATGCAGATGTAGTATACACAGAGTTTGCAAAAGCCTTCGACAAGTGTGACCATGTTGTAATAGCGCACAAAATGTGTGATAAAGGAATAACAGGAAAAGTTGGTAGCTGGGTCTATAACTTCCTAACAAATAAAACACAAAGAGTAATAGTAAACAGAGTAAAGTCCGTGGCACAGTACTCGCTCCCATCCTATTCCTCATCCTCATATCTGAGAGACTGAGATGTAAGCCATATAGCTCCGTGTCTTCCTTTGCGGATGACACCCGGATTGCCATGGCAGTGACCTCCATCGAAGACACCGCAAGACTCTAAGCGGACATCAACCAAATCTTCAAATGGGCCACTCAACACAATATAAAGTTCAATGAAGAAAAATTTCAACTACTCAGATATGGAAATCTTGAGAAAATTAAAACTGTATCAAGGTATACAACAAATTCTAACCATACAATATAGCAAAAAAAGTAATGTGAAAGACCTTGGAGTGATAATGTCAGAGGATCTCGCCTTCAAAGACCACAATAATGTATCTATCGCATCGGCTGAAAAATGATAGGATAGATAAGGAGAACCTTGAAAACTAGGGATGCCAAGCCCATGAAGATTCTCTTTAAATTGTTTGTTCTCTCTAGGCTGGAATACTGCTGTACACTATCTGCCCAAAATCAAGGTAGGCGAAATTGCTGACCTGGAGAATGTACAAAGAACTTTCACAGCACACATAAGTTCAATAAGGTACCTAAATTACTGGGAATGGTTGAAGTCCCTTGATTTTTATTCCCTGGAACGCAGGCGAGAGAGATACATGATAATATACACTTGGAAAATCCTAGAGGAATTAGTACCAAACTTGCACACGAAAATCACTCCCTATGCAAGCAAAAGACTCGGCAGGAGATGCAACATTTCCCCGATGAAAAACAGGGGCGCCACGAGTACACTGAGAGACATCACAATAAGTGTCCGGGGCCCAAGATTGTTCAACTGCCTCCCAGCATACATAAGGGGGATTACCAATAGATCCGTGGCTATCTTCAAGAAGGCACTAGACAGGCACCTAAAGTCAGTACCTGACCAGCCGTGTTGTGGTTCGTATGTCAGTTTGCGGACGGCCAGCAGTAACAGCCTGGTTGATCAGACCATGATCCACCACGAGGCCTGGTCTGAGACCGGGCCGCGGGGGCGTTGGCCCCCGAAACCCTCTCCAGGTATGGGTATACACCTTTTGCCAACATCCGAGCATTCACTTCTCTTACAACCCCATCTATAAATATATTGAACAACCATGGTGACATCACACATCCTTGTCTAAGGCCTACTTTCACTGGGAAATAATCTCCCTCTCTCCTACATACTCTAACCTGAGCCTCACTATCCTCGTAAAAACTCTTCACTGCTTTCAATAACCTACCTCCTATTCTATACATTTGCAACATCTGCCACATTGCCCCCTCTTCACCCTGTCATACGCCTTTCCCAAATCAATAAATGCCACAAACACCTCTTTACCCTTATCTAAATACTGTTCACCTATATGTTTCACTGTAAACACTTGGTCTACACACCCCATACCCTTCCTAAAGCCTCCTTGTTCATCTGTTATTCAACTCTCCATCTTACTCTTAATTCTATAAAAAATAACTTTACCAGGTATACTCAACAGACTTATTCGCCTATAATTTTTGCACTCTCTTTTGTCTCCTTTTGCCTTTATACAAAGGAACTATGCATGCTCTCTGCCACTTCTTAAGTAGTGTTAAATAAGGACACATTTGGAGCCAGGTAGTGAAGGTAAATGGTATTTATACAGAAATATTTCCTCTCACTACTT
>WNWK01007910.1:37500-60000 GCA_009830355.1 Cherax destructor
GACAACATGTAACACGACAACATGTAACACGACAACATGTGACACGACAACATGTGACACGACAACATGTGACACGACAACATGTGACACGACAACATGTAACACGACAACATGTAACACAATAACATGTAACACGACATGTAACACGACAACATGTAACACGACAACATGTAACACGACAACATGTAACACGACAACATGTAACATGACAGCATGTAACACGACAACATGTAACACGACAACATGTAGCATGACAACGTATACCACGACAACATTTAACACGACAACATGTAACACGACAACATGTAACATGACAGCATGTAACACGACAACATGTAACACGACAACATGTAACACGACAACATGTAACATGACAGCATGTAACACGACAACATGTAACACAACAACATGTAGCATGACAACGTATACCACGACAACATGTAACCCGATATATAACACGACAACATGTAGCATGACAACATGTAACACGACATGTAACACGATATATAACACGACAACATGTAGCATGACAACATGTAACACGACATGTAACACGACATGTAACACGACATGTAACACGAGTCCCCTAATGAGCCTAAAGTTGGTGACAGTATAATGTAAATATTTGGTAAACTGACTTACGTGACGCACTCTGTTATACCGAGGTGTGTTAGATGGTGCAGCTGTGCTAGACGTCGCAGCTGTGCTAGACGACGCAGCTGTGCTAGACGTCGCAGGTGGGCTAGAGGACGCAGGTGGGCTAGAGGACGCAGCTGGGTCATGTGACCTTGGGTCACTCTCGGCCAGGAAGCCTAAATAATAAAGTTGGTCAGATGCATCAGAGGAAATAAAGACTTTCCTCCGAACATTGACCTCCGAGAGTCAGGAAAACAAAGCAGTGAGCTTATGTTTGTTAGAGTTTCACTGTCATCTTGCCCAGGAATACCCGCACCAGCTGGCTCAAACATGGCTGTGTATTTCCTGCTAGATGGACACGTACACCATGCAAGGAGACTTGCTCATATATCTCGCCTTTCCTGGGTATTGAACCCGGGTCCTATCGATTGCCAGCCGAATGTTCTACCTATGTTCTACGAGCCACGTAACAGCTGATGTATCACTGAACGTATGTATCCTGAATGGTGTGTGTATGTGTGTGTGTGTGTGTGTACTCACCTAACTGTACTCACCTAATTGTGGTTGCAGGGGTCGATTCATAGCTCCTGGCCCCGCCTCTTCATTGGTCGCTACTAGGTCACTCTTCCTGCACCATGTGCTTTATCATACCTCTTCTTAAAGCAATGTATGGATCCTGCTTAGTTATGTGCTAATCCCTATGCTAGGTCAGGTATCATATTGAAAACTAACAACTTTGTTCTCATGGGAGAGCTTTTAGTCCACAGAGACGAGGCACTGTACGAGGGATAAGCTGCATCTAAGTACAACTTAGTTGCCTGACACCATATATATATGGATGCCAGTGCTGACCAGTTGGTATACAACCTTTTCACCACAAGAGGGTCATTATGGCTGCCTTCCCACTGTGCCCACCTAGTCAAGAATATTTTCATCCACAAAACATGATCTGGTTTAAACTCCTAGGATATATACGCAGAGATGTCCGCATCTCAGTATATATACGCTGGGAGATGTGCGCATCTCATTGTATATACGCAGAGAGATGTCCGCATCTCAGTGTATATACGCAGACAGATGTCCACATCTCAGTGTATATACGCAGAGAGATGTGCTCATCTCATTGTATATACGCAGACAGATGTCCGCATCTCAGTGTATATACGCAGAGATATGTCCGCATCTCAGTGTATATACGCAGAGAGATGTGCGCAGTTCAGTGTATATACGCAGAGAGATGTGCGCATCTCATTGTATATACGCAGAGAGATGTGCGCATCTCAGTGTATATACGACAGGTATATATGACCGCTTTAAATTACCAGATACACGAAAACAGTGGTGGTGTTCGCAGGTGTACAACAGTCTGGACAACATGACACTCTTGGCCTTTTGTCTGTATTATGCTAGAAGACATTTTTTCCTTGCCATTGTGCAAGTGACTGTAGAGCCATTTTAAAGTTAGTGTAGTAGGGTTGAGCAATTAACCTAGAGTTGAAGAATGTGACACTTGTGCGACATTTGGAAATCTTTACTGAGGAAAAGTTTCACCAATCAGTGGCTTCTTCAGTCCAAAATGGAGAAAGACGGTGAAAGATGCGACGGAGAATGGGGTAATCAGTCCCTCAGCTGAGGGACTGATTAAAACTGAGTGAAACTGAGAGGAAAGAGAAAGGGAAAGAATAACTGAGAAAGAAAAAAAAATGAATGAATGAAAAGTGAATGAATGAATGAAGATAGAAACGAAAGAATAAGGAAAGAAACAAGGAACTGAAGGAAAAAGACAAAAATTAAAGAAGATCTGAAGAAAAGAAGGAATATAAAAAGAGACTTAGGAACAAAGGAATAAATGAAGGAAAATATAAGCGACTGCAAGAAAGAAAACTAAAAAAAAACGGAAGGAAGAAACAGAGGTAATATGGAAGGAAGGTAAAAAGGAGAAAATAAGGAAGAAATATAGGAAATAAACAAGGAAGGGAGGAAAGAAGGACAGAAACCAGGTAGGAAGGAAGGCAGGAAGAATAGAAGGAAGGAATGAATGAACAAAAGAAAGAAACAAAAAGTACAGAGAATGTGAAGAGCTCAGACGTGAAAGTGGATAATGATTGACGGAAGTCTTGAAGAAGAGGGAAATGAATGTGTGTGTGTAGAGAGAGAGAGAGAGAGAGAGAGAGAGAGAGAGAGAGAGAGAGAGAGAGAGAGAGAGAGAGAGAGAGAGAGAGAGAGCCAAGAAGGGGGAGAGGAAGGACACTAGGACTGCTGGGTTACTCACGGAGGGCAGCAAGACAGCTGGGTTACTCCCGGAGGGCAGCAAGACAGCTGGGTTACTCCCGGAGGGCAGCAAGACAGCTAGGTTACTCACGGAGGGCAGCAAGACAGCTGGGTTACTCACGGAGGGCAGCAAGACAGCTGGATTACTCACGGAGGGCAGCAAGACAGCTAGGTTACTCACGGAGGGCAGCAAGACAGCTGGGTTACTCACGGAGGGCAGCAAGACAGCTGGGTTATTCACGGAGGGCAGCAAGACAGCTGGGTTACTCACGGAGGGCAGCAAGACAGCTGGATTACTCATGGAGGGCAGCAAGACAGCTGGGTTACTCATGGTGGGCAGCAAGACAGCTGGGTTACTCATGGAGGGCAGCAAGACACCTGGGTTACTCATGGAGGGCAGCAAGACAGCTGGGTTACTCATGGAGGGCAGCAAGACAGCTGGGTTACTCATGGAGGGCAGCAAGACAGCTTTACTCATGGTGGGCAGCAAGACAGCTGGGTTACTCATGGAGGGCAGCAAGACAGCTGGGTTACTCTTGGAGGGCAGCAAGACTGCTGGATTACTCATGGAGGGCAGCAAGACAGCTGGGTTACTCATGGAGGGCAGCAAGACAGCTGGGTTACTCATGGAGGGCAGCAAGACAGCTGGGTTACTCATGGTGGGCATCAAGACACCTGGGTTACTCATGGAGTGCAGCAAGACAGCTGGGTTACTCATGGAGGGCAGCAAGACAGCTGGGTTACTCATGGAGGGCAGCAAGACTGCTGGATTACTCATGGAGGGCAGCAAGACAGCTGGGTTACTCATGGAGGGCAGCAAGACAGCTGGGTTACTCACGGAGGGCAGCAAGACAGCTGGGTTACTCACGGAGGGCAGCAAGACAGCTGGGTTACTCACGGAGGGCAGCAAGACACCTGGGTTACTCATGGAGGGCAGCAAGACTGCTGGATTACTCATGGGGGGCAGCAAGACAGCTGGGTTACTCATGGAGGGCAGCAAGACAGCTGGGTTACTCACGGAGGGCAGCAAAACAGCTGGGTTACTCACGGAGGGCAACAAGACACCTGGGTTACTCATGGAGGGCAGCAAGACAGTTGGATTACTCATGGTGGGCAGCAAGACAGCTGGGTTACTCATGGAGGGCAGCAAGACACCTGGGTTACTCATGGAGGGCAGCAAGACACCTGGGTTACTCATGGAGGGCAGCAAGACATCTGGATTACTCACGGAATAAGTGTCATTCCAGACAAGAGTGAATTAAGAAGGAACTTACTCATGCTGTGACCCAACTTCTTCCAGGATATTCCAACAATACAAAGCAACGAGGGAAATTAGAGAAGCTACCAGGAAGACACTCTCAGACTGGCCAGTCCTTATTGCTAACTCTGAGATGGGAGATAATTGTCTTAGACTCCGAGAATGTCTTGTGCATCAGGCTAACCAGTTACTAAGATCAACGTCGAAACCCACCCATTACAGTATGTAACAGTTTTTGTTCCTGGCAAGTAAGTGTTATTTTCAAACTCCTTTTACTGCAAAACAATAGAAAATGCCCATTATTCCTTTTAAACTTTGCTTTTGTGGCTTATAGGATGAATTTTTGACAAAAAAATGGCTAAATTTCGATATTTTTTGCTAGTTTACAATGTAAAACAAAAACAAATAATAAAATAAATAAATCTTACATAAATAAAATAAAATTTACACACATTTTATTTTAATCTTTCTGAAACATATTTACAAACTTAAAAATGAGCAGTTTTTTTCTAGATTTGCGAGCAGCAACAAATTACTTTCCCGTTTAAGCCCCCATATGTTGTCTCCCATCATGTTTTCATTATAAGATCCCTGATATCTGTGTTGAAAGTTCATTATATCTTGGTGGCAGCGCTCCCCTTGCTCCTCTAAGTATGCTCCCAGATTCTCCTTGAAATTGTCAAGATGAGCATCAAGGATATTAATCTTAAGGGACATCCTACAGCCCATCTGACCATAGCTTTTTATCAAGGTCTCAACAAGTTCCACATAATTGTCAGCCTTGTTGCCCAGAAAGCCCTGTGCTACAGCACCAAAACTCTCCCAGGCTTAATTTTCCTTCTATGTGAGCCTCTTTGGAAATTCTGAGCACTCCATGATTTTCTTGACTTATGGTCCAGTGAAGATGCCAGCCTTCTTCTTTGCCTCTGATAGTTTGGGAAAGAAGTCTTGAAAATACTTGAAGGCTGCAGACTCTTTGTCAAGAGCTGTAACAGGTCTTGTCTTGGTCCCCAACTGGCATGCCAAAATATGTTTTGTAAGCATGAAACATTTTTTTAGATGCTGTTACAGAGAACTTCTATGCTCTTGTCTTAATGAATTGACCACATATGTTGCAGAATGCATCTGGAGAATGATTGCAGCCTCTTGATGCCATTTCACTTCTTCTGATGTGTCTTCTCAGGCAGCCAGAGCTGAACTGAATGCTGGTTTGTGAGTCACTGTTTTTATATTTACCAAACAAAACCCTAGAACAATAGTTTTACATCAGTCTTTCTTGAAAGTGTTCCAGAAGTGTACTAACCACAAAAGCAAAGTTTTGGGATCAAAATTGCTTTTTTATAAATTTTGTTTAGTTATAAAGAATTGGAAATGATGCTTATTTCCCAGAAACACGACAAAATGAAATTTTGTTGGAAACCAAGTCCAACAAAGATAAGCACAGGCCCATCTCTCTGTTGGAGGTTACTGGTAAGATGTTACAGAAAACAGTTTCCAATAGGTTGTATACAGGTTGTAATACTACTTGGAATACCACCATCTCTTCACCGAGAACCGATTTGACTTTAGGAATCAAAGGAAAAATCGACAAACTATCAACAACCTCTACGAAGTTGTCGACTGTCAACCCAAGCAAGGCAACCTAGCATTTATTTCAACCAGAAACATAAACGAGGCACCTGACAGCCTCTGACACGATGGCCTAATGTTCAAACTGACTGAATTTCCCGAACACTGATATAAAAGTACCTAAAAGACGCATCATCCCCACCTTAAATTATAGAACAACAGAGGCGTTCACACCTCCAACTGGAGTACGCATCCCAGTGCTCGATTCTATTCAACATCCATGTTAATGACCTCCCAGAGCCTGAGTACAAACATACCATCGTAACCCAATTTAACGACGATGAAATACATGTTGGGGCCTCTTCCCCGGCTGGTGGAAACAACACACTGACGAAGATGACTGAGATGGACCATGTGCTGAGAGGAACAGCCAACTGGCAGAAGAAATAGAACATCACCACCATCCCTGACAAAGTACCAATCAGTACCATTGGATGTTACACTGCGTCGACAGAAAACAATGAAGGACTTGCTATCATAGGCTCCACTCCCATTGCTGTCAGAAGTATAAACAAGATCATGTTGCACTCCACATCACACATCAACAACAACAAGGTAAAAGTAACAAAATCAAGTCTTTACCAGCTGTTTAGATTCCGCCAGGTCCCGGCATTCATCAACACCTCTATAAGATGATGATCTGACTGATACTAGAATATCCAAGCTGAAACTAAAGTGTCCTCAATATAACCTTCCGTTTTATCTCTGACACTCCGCTGGAGGATCTTCACATTCTTCACTGGATCGACCTTCATCATTATGGTATGGATGACTTATATATACCTGACAATGAAAGCACACCCCATCCCATCAACACCATAGACTGTGTGTTGCGTGAACTAGCACACAAAACCCGCAGGATGACCTTGCAACAAAGAATAAGTAACTAAGTTTATTCAAGTATATACAAATACAGTTACATAGATTATCATACATAGCAACATATGTGTGGAGAACCCAGGATAACCCAGAAAACTCAAAGTGACTTATTTCCATTAGGGTCCTTCCACGACGGTACATACACAAGGATGACTTGCCAAGGCCACAAATACTGAGTGATATACCAGCAGATATCGCAGACGTGTACAACACCTGAACCAGTCACTTGTGACACCCACGAACACCTAAACACTTGAACATCATGAAGATCACAGTACGCAGCACACAGAGCCAGCAAACCAGCTGAATACAGAACATTGTGAACCTCCTGCGCGCACATCTTGCGCCCACAAGTCGTCCTAGTTGCGACCTTTCACCACAAGAAACTGTACTGCATGAGAATAAAAAAAATTATACATACTCATACCCCACGAGTATGCATGGAGACACCTTTCCTATATACATGGGCACTAGTGCTGGGCAGTACGGTATGCGTTCACCCCAAGCCTCTTGATTACGTAAAAATCGAAAGTGGTTGGTCCACTTATCTTTGATCCCCTTTTCATTTCCTTCCTTCCTTCCTTATACTTCTTCCTTTCCCTATCTTTACCAGGGTTCTGGTCATATTTCCTTCCACAGTAACAGTACTTTGACAGTAGCAGCACCATGAAAGTAATAGTATCATGACAGTAGCAGTACCATGACAGTAGCAGGACCGTGGAAGTAACAGTACAATGACATAGCATTACCATGACAGTAGAAATATCGCGACAGTAGCAGTACCATGAGGGTAACAGTACCATAACAGTAACAGTACCATGACAGTAACAGTACCATGACAGTAACAGTACCATGGCAGTAACAGTACCGAGGAAGTAGCATCACCCTGACAATAGCAGTACTAGTACTATGAATGTAGCCGTAATACCGTATAAATAGCAGTTATGTGTCTGTAGCGGTACCGTATCAGTACCACTAGTCTGACAGTAGCAGTACCGTGACCGTAACAGTAGCAGTACCGTGGCGGAAGCAGTACTGTAAGTGTAACAGTACCGTGACAGAAGTAGTAGCTTGACTGTAGCTCTACAATGACAGTAACATTAGCAGTACCGTAGTAGTAGCAGTATCGTGACATTAGCACTGCTGTAGCAGTAGCAGTATCGTGAGAGTAGGAGTAACAGCTCTCTGACAGTAGCTGTCTCAAGACAGTAGTTGTATAGCGATGATATCAGTACTGTGACAAGTTCTACCGTCGAAATAGTAGAACCGTGGCAGCCTGTGTACCATGATAGTAACTGTACCATGATAGTAACTGTACCATGATAGTAACTGTACCATGATAGTAACTGTACCATGATAGTAACTGTACCATTCCAGTAACTGTACCATGATAGTAACTGTACCATGATAGTAACTGTGCCATTCCAGTAACTGTACCATGATAGTAACTGTACCATGATAGTAACTGTACCATGATAATAACTGTACCATGATAGTAACTGTACAATGAGAGTAACTGTACCCTGGTTGATGAATGATACACTTACTGCAACATTTGGGAGCCTTTATTCTGGAAATGTTTCGCCAGACAGCAGTTTCTTCAGTGCAGTGCAGTGAAAGATGAAGATGAGGAGGAGTTTGAGGTAATCAGTCCCTCAGCCTGGAGTCGATGTGTTCAGTCCGTCAGTCTTGATAAATACCTTGGTTGTAGCTATACCATGCAATAGTAGAACCGTTGCAGTAGCAATACCGAGGCAGTAATAGTACTATATTGCGTTACTATTGTCGTAGAAGCATCATTGCAGTATTATCACCGTGGATGTATATGTACCGTGGCAAAATGAGTGCCAAGTGAGGATCAATGAGGCAGGTGGGTAGGATGAGGCTGGAGGGAGGGCCATTGCACAAGGTTGGGTGGGTGCCGGACGTGTGAGGTGTCATCGCGAGGATTGTGTAGGACCTTGGCTTATCTTCCTGGCCTCATCACGTGCCTCCTACTGCAAATACGTTTGCAAATATTTCTGATTTTGGGCATATTATTCATGAAAAGTGCTTGAACATTCGTTTTTTTTATAAGTTTAGTTTGTTATTTTAAGAAAATATGTAAGTAAACAATAAAAATCATTAGTGGCATTCTTCCTACGTGGTGCCCAGATGAAAGTGAGAGGTGTATGTGCCGGCGATGCTCATTGGTGGGTGGTGGCATGAAGCTGGCCGCTGACTGGTTGATGCTCGGATGAAACTGAAAGCGGAAAGGCTCCTGAGTGGGTCTAGCAGGTGGTGAGGGGGAGCAGCCCCCACTTATAGTCCCTCCACATATATAAGGTCAGCTAATATACCCAGGCATCTTACTGTTGGTTTGCTATATGTGTTGGATACTTGTCTTGGAGGGAAGCCCGTCAGGTGAGTTCTCAAGTCATGAAAGTCAGTGCATGAGGCGAGGCGGGGGTTCCTCAGGTGGGTTGACTGAGCCCGCCTCTGTTTACGCTGCTCTGGGAGCTCCTTAATGAATAATTATGAGGTGAAATCTTCTCTGGTTATTTTGTTGCACGACGGTGTTTTCAACAGTGCAAGTGACGAGGCAGGGTAGACAAAACACCCAAAACGTACCGTTACTATCCCGCGGCACCTGAAGGCACCGCTGACCCACTCCCGCCCGCACCCCCACTACCGCTGCACGGTGCAGCATCTTGCACTAGCAGTGCTGTTACTCTGTGTGACGTGCCCTTGTTGGATACTTGATTTGAGAAGAGATGAAAGGAATGTGGGACCGAAAATAAATGAAGAATGGCTAGGGATTTGAATGCACAGATAAGTAGCAAGCCCTTCTGTGGTTTCCAGGACTTATGCATTTGTGAATGATGCAGGATTTAGTGACTCACACACACACACACACACACACACACACACACACACACACACACACACACACACACACACACACACACACACACACACACACACACACACACACGATGCGTTACAACTCATGGCAAAATATTTGTTTACACTTTTATACACAATGATTATACAATATGATTTTAGTAGTTCAAAGACAATAAACAAATGTTTTCATTACTTCCAACACAAACATTTTTTTTTAATTTAAACATAGTAAACATGTTTTAATTTATTTTAACACGTAAACATATATTTATATTAGTTCTAATTCAAAAACATTTACTTTCATTCCTTACAACAGAGGAAACGTATATTGTCACTAGTTCTATCACAATAAACATGGTTCTAACACGTGAGTTCTAACTCATTATATAAGTTTCATTAGTGTTTACACAGTAAATAAATCTTAAAGTGTTTTTACGAGCTATAACACCGACAACAGCGCCTCCAGTATTACACAAGCGAAGGTGTTTTTACCAGCTATAACACCGACAACAGCGCCTCCAGTAATAGGTAGCTTCTGAGAGCAATCCTCGCCACGCAGACATATGTATTTATCTTCCGTTTTGATAAAAAAAAAATTTAAAAAATCGTAAAACGAAAACTGACAAAAGTGAAGTAATTTTTGTTTTTGTTTTCGGTTTCGGTTATTCAGTTTCTGCTTCTCAGTGTTTTATATCTGTTTTGATCTTCACTTTTATTTTCTCTCTTTCTGTGTACTTATATTTTGTCAGTTTGTCTCTTGGTTCAATCCTTCAGTAAGTCGTGATTCCCTGGTCTTTTACCTAAGTCTTCATTATTTAGCCTTTTACTTATAATTCTGGTAAGACTTCACTTTCTTATCGTGTTACTTATGCAGCGTCTTACTTCTAAATAAGATCCTCTCACCCACACGTGCGCTGGTTACTGCCAAGTCTCATTACGAATTTTAAGTATTAAGGTGACCTCTAGAAGTATGCATTCTTCCAGTGATACTTGACACCTCTCTCTCTCTCGCTCTATTTTTCTTGTATATTTCATGCTCACACACACACACACACACACACACACACACACACACACACACACACACACACACACACACACACAAGGTTATAATCGGATAGCTAAAAATCTGGGACAACAAATGGCCATCTTTGCAAACTGTGAAAAATGTGGAAGTAAAGGGAAGGAGAGACTAATGAAGTGAAGTAAAACAGGAACACGTAATTGTTTCAGATACTGGAAACTCTAACATATGTTATGATGGAAAAATATCTGTAGAAGAAAGACCACGAGAAAGACTCTGCTGCTATAGCTGCAAATACGTACTTATACGCATGTCTTATGTGCGTTCCATATACGGAATTCAGAGCCGTAACTCTGAATCGTGATGAATAATTTCGGAGACGACGCTACTTAGGAAATAAACTTCGAGAAATTAGTAGGCAAAAACATTGAAATGGTAAGAGGGCAGATAATATGTAGAACAAATTTATCGATAAAAAAAAACCTAAGTATAAACATTTTTTCTACAACTTTGAAGTGACAGGTTGAGAGTTGTCATGTTTCTCAGCTTGTATAGAAGTTATTAGCACACTCCAGCACTCGCCTAGCAACAAAGTACTCGGCAATAAGACAAACCCGATAAACTGTGAAACGAAATCTTGTTTTCATTCATTCATCTTTCTTAGGACACATTTTCGTGTATAACCAAACTTTCTCAAACCTATCATAGGCCCGAGAAGGCCTGGTCACCAACCTTCTCATATTCATCTTTGACTCGAGAAAGCTGCAGCTAAAGTTGGAACTTTGTCTTATAAAAAATCCATTCTAAGTTACTAATACACTTTTTTTTACTACTGGGTGAACTGGGGTGACTGGTGTCAAGTCTGCAGGAGGAATCCTCCTGCAGGAGCAATCCTCCTGCAGTGATTCTTGCCATGGAAGACACAAATACTCTCATTAGGCACTTCTTTTTTCTTTTTGAGTTTGTACTCGTTCCTCTTGGAATATAATTAGTGAATGAAGACCTGGTAAAGTGTCGCTGAGGGACCTCAGTCACACGTGAGGGACCTCAGTCACACGTGAGGGACCTCAGTCACACGTGAGGGACCTCAGTCACACGTGAGGGACCCAGCATTTACTGGGACTACTTATCGCTGTAAACCTCGGGAAAACGCTGTTCTTGGAGCTAAACACTAACCCACTAAACACTTGTTTTCCTACAACTGTCTTTTAATGTGTCTGAAGTACACCACCTGGCCTCCTCCTCGGCTGCTGCTGCTGCTGCTGGCTCGTATATTTTGTCTTGTAAATTGATTGATACATAGTTCCACAAGTGTCTGATATGTATGTATTATATGAATGCATGTATATATATATATATATATATATATATATATATATATATATATATATATATATATATTTGTACGAATGCATGTATGTATATATGTACGAATGAATGAGTGTATATATACATGAGTGTATGTATGTACGTATGATCGTATGAATGAATGCATGTATGTATATATGTATGTATGTATGAATGTATGTTTGTATGTACGTATGTATGTATGCATGTACGTGTTTATATGTGAGTATGTGTGTGTGTACTCACCTAATTGTATGTGTGTGTGTGTGTGTGTGTGTGTGTGTGTGTGTGTGTACTCAGCTACATGTGGTTCAGTAGCCGAGTTACAGTTCCTGGGCCCATGTGTGAGAGAGAAAGTGTGTGCTAAACAAACACCTCAGAAACAAGCGGAACATTAAGGAATATTGAACCTCATGTCACCTGGTGAGGTTCGACCTTGTGATCCATAGTAATATGTGGGCCACGCTGAGACACAACATGTGGGCCACGCTGAGACATAATATGCGGGCCACGCTGAGACACAGCATGTGGGCCATGCTGAGACACATGTGGGCCACGCTGAGACACAGCATGTGGGCCACGCTGAGACACGTGGGCCACGCTGAGACAACATGTGGGCCACGCTGAGACATAATATGCGGGCCATGCTGAGACACAGCATGTGGGCCACACTGAGACACAGCATGTGGGCCACGCTGAGACACAGCATGTGGGCCACGCTGAGACACGTGGGCCACGCTGAGACACGACATGTGGGCCACACCGAGACACAACATGCGGGCAACGCTGAGACACAACATGTGGGCCACGCTGAGACATTACAACCAAACTGACACCCGCATCGTTGACAGTTTATTGTCGGTCATTTCTATTATGCACATCTTAACTCTTATGCTGAATAAGACGCAAGTGCAACATCTGTATATCTTTAGTAGACGTTTCGCCATCCTGTGTCTTTATCAATACAATACATGAACATGATCTAGAGACTGTAGAATTATATAGAGATGACTGTGAAAGGCGAGGTAATCAGTCCCTCAGCCTTAGAGCTAGTGATGAGCACCGTGGTCTTGTCTGGTCATGCTAGCAGCCTAGAGATTATCATGTTTGTAACATGTTGGTAGCTTCAGGGTAGTCGGTATCTGTTTCACTGATGCAACTAAAATAAAGAATGAAGTAATCTACGCAAGTAATCTACAGCTAAGACTCAGGATAACTTCAGATAGTCAGAGAGATAAGGCACTGGGTGAGTGGTTTTCAGGCACTGCTCTGTTTACAACTACCCTTAAAATTTCACTTCTGTGCTAATTAATAACGTTTCAGCAGTGCCACTGTGCAGCGTACATCTTAGATTCATCCAGTGACTGGTGCCAGACATATAAGTGTTTCACCCAAAAAATATAAAACTACATAATGATGGAACCATATTGTCTATGACACAGCAGCAAATATCATCTCGAAAACTTACATTATGATTGAAGTTGCAGGCATAAGCACCATCGTTTTCCTTTGTGTATTAGGACAACATGAACTTCCATCCAAAAAGAGGACAATTTTCACTTTGCAAAACAGAGTGAGAGCCGGTGCCGCGTTGCAGGACAACATCGTAGCAATCTTGCACTCACTATGTCTATTCTACGTATCTAATAGTTTAAGGTAGACATGAACCTCGTCCTTTTTCCAATATCAACTCATGCGTGCCATAGCCAGGCTTAGTTAGGTAGCTGGGAAAATTGTTTTTCTAGGTATGTGATTGGCTTGTTAATACGAAAATGGCTCGACCGAAGATCACTATTACCTAATTGGTTGTTGCAAAGGGTTACAGGAGGAGCTGTGTCTTCTGGTGAATATCTCTTTCTGTTTTCAATCAGGGTCGACAAGGCCAGTCTCATAATGTCAGGTACATTTTGGGTGAATAAGTTCTACCAGAAGATGACAAACATGTGTTGCTTTCCCATATTCTCCCTTTATTCCGTCATTATCCTTTCTCTCAATCACGATTTCTCTCTTCTCTCTCTCTCTCTCTCTATCAGCATGTATATATATATATATATATATATATATATATATATATATATATATATATATATATATATATATATATATATATATATATATATATATATATATATATTATATTTATAATATAGGGAGGTACCACCTCTAGAACTTTACTGGGGACCCTCATATATAATTCGTGCCGAATAGGCAAAACTGGTCAATTAAAAAGAACTCATTTAAAATTGAGTTCTTTCTATAATTTACTCTTATACGTTTAATGATATATTGTTTTAATTTATGTTAATATACAAATTAATAATTTTGTACCCAAAGAACTTTAGAAAACTTTCCTAACCTTATTATGACAACGCAATTTAATTCAGCCTAACCCAACTAAATATATTTTAGATAAGTTTCCAATTGTTTAATAATATACAAACACAATGAAATATATTTTTTTCTTTAGGTTCAGAATGATTTTTGCGAAATTATTTCATACACAAATTTTCGCTTACCTTATACGGCAAGAAGACCGTTGTTATTGAAGCCAAAATAGAAAGTTTTACCTATTCGGCACGATACATACATACATATATATATATATATATATATATATATATATATATATATATATATATATATATATATATATATATATATGAGGGCAATGTGTGGTGTGAATATGATGCAGAGAATTCGTAGTTTGTAAATTAGGAGGAGGTGCGGGATTACCAAAACTATTATCCAGAGGGATGAGGAGGGGTTTTTGAAAAGGTTCGGACATGTAGAGATGAAGGATGGAACAAAAAAGAATGACTTCGAGAGTGTATAAATCTGTAGTGGAGGGAAGGCGGGGTAGGGGTCGACATGGGAAAGGTTTGAGGGAGGGGGTAAAGGAGGTTTTGCGTGCAAGGGGCTTGGACTTCCAGCAAGCATGCGTGAGAGTGTTATATAGGAGCGAATAAAGACAAATAATTTTGAAGACTTGACGTGCTGTTGGAGTGTGAGCAAAGTAACATTTATGAAGGGATTCAGGGAAACCGGCAGGCCGGACTTGAGTCCTGGAGATGGGAAGTACAGTGTCTGCACTCTGAAGGATGGGTGTTAATGTTGTAGTTTTATAACTGTAGTGTAAGTGCACCTCTGGCAAGACAGTGATGGAGTGAATGATGGCGAAAGTTTTTTCTTTTTCGGGCCAAAATAAATTGGTAGAAAACGGCTGATGTGCAAATAATATATATATACGTATATATATATATATATATATATATATATATATATATATATATATATATATATATATATATATATATATATATATATATATATATATATATATATATATATATATATATATTCTTTTTTTTCAACACGTCGGGCGTTTCCCACCGAGGCAGGGTGGCCCAAAAGAAAACGAAAGTTTCTCCTTTTACATTTAGTAATATATTCAGGAGAAGGGGTTTTATATATATATATATATATATATATATATATATATATATATATATATATATATATATATATATATATATATATATATATATATATATATATATATATATATAATATAGTGACGTACCGCCTGTGGAACTGGAGTGGGGATCCTCATCCTCAGAGAAAAGAATAAACTTACTTCAGGGAAAACTCGAGGTTCTCACTGGAGCTGTTTGAATATTTTCTTCTTCTTCCACCACCTATATTCCATATTTTATATAACTTTATTTAAAGACAAAATGTATTAACAAAAATACAATATGAAGTAGAACAACATACATAAGATCTTAGCCTACATCACAATTACTTCATCCAGCTCCCCGGCAGTAGGCCGCTTGCCCAGAATGCTGCAGGTGTTTTCCCCTCTGGATCGCAACACTGAATCTCTGAAAGAGGAAGCTGACAGCTCTGTGAACCTTTGTTTGTGTGATGAGTTTTTCACCCAGCTCTTTGAGGAACTTTAGAGCACACTTGCCCCATATTTCCAAGGGTCTCTGACCCTACTGGGATGAAGTTATAGCATGAGAGGCTGTCATATCTGCGGATCTTCTGGGTCTCCTTGTATCTGGCGGCTCCACCCCCTTCAACTTCAGAGTATGGCAAGTATGTGTCTGCCAACGTGGCAACACAGGTGTAGTCCCAGGCAATGTGCTAACTATCCTTCCAGGGTAACATAGTGACTCCATCTGGATGCTTTTGACTTAAGTCGGACCTCCATACTTGGGGTTCCTGTTGAACTGGGCAACGGGCTGTGGCGAGGCTTCGTGTATGTATCTTTTAGAACGTATAGATTGTGCATGTGTATTTGTGTGTAAGTGCTGAGACGTGTATGAGGGGAAAGGGGAGAATGTTTCACCCAGTTGCATTAAAGGGGAGATGATTGTCAGATATTCGGCTTTGTCTTTTGACCGTCAATGAACTGATGTGGTTTAGGGGCAGCTCTGCTGAGCATTATAATGCTTACTTTCGAATCAACCTGTGTAATCTGCCTCCAGTGTCTCTCTTGTCAGAGTTAATGAATCTCACTTGCTCACCGCTTCTCTCTCTCTTTCTCCTACTAATCACTCGTCAGGTCACACCCGTCGGGTACCATATAAAGGGGTTGAATTCGAATAGCAACAGTGATTGCTGACCTTATTATTGGAGCCAATCCAACTTACGCTTAAATCATTATATACAGTTAGTTCCCTAAATTCTTCCTGGTTCAGCTCTTGCTTACTTACCTTCCTGAGACTACTGAAGTATATGTAAACTTCTCTGAGGTTCACCTGCAGTTTTAGTTCCCACATCTGCCCTGTCATCCTTGCATCTAGCAACTGATGCAACCTACGTATTCACACAGTTATATTTTCCAAATTGCCTAATATAAAGTTTTCCATTTAACATCTACCATCACAATGACGGAATATTTATTTATTTATTTTGGATAATTTGATTATTTTTAGTTTGCTGATGTGTTCTTTCGGTGGGTTTTATTCTATGGAAAATAAAGTGTCCCCATTAATTATAAATATATTTGTCAATATAATTTATGAGATAAAATCGTGTCTCAGCTGATATTGCAATCTTTTAGTAATTCAAGATCAAGTTCTCAGAACTTTCAGTGGGATTCCAGCGCTCGTAGCTCTATTACCAGCCTCGTAGCACCAACCTTGTAGCACCAACCTCGTAGCACCAACCTTGTAGCACCAACCTTGTAGCACCAGCCTCGTAGCACCAGCCTTGTAGCACCAGCCTTGTAGCACCAACATAGTAGCACCAGCCTCGTAGCACCAACCTTGTAGCACCAGCTTCGTAGCACCAATCTTGTAGCACCAGCCTCGTAGCACCAACCTTGTAGCACCAACCTCGTAGCACCAACCTTGTAGCACCAACCTTGTAGCACCAGCCTCGTAGCACCAGCCTTGTAGCACCAGCTTCGTAGCACCAACCTTGTAGCACCAGCCTCGTAGCACCAACCTTGTAGCACCAACCTCGTAGCACCAACCTTGTAGCACCAACCTTGTAGCACCAGCCTCGTAGCACCAGCCTTGTAGCACCAGCTTCGTAGCACAAACCTTGTAGCACCAGCTTCGTAGCACCAATCTTGTAGCACCAGCCTCGTAGCACCAACCTTGTAGCACCATCCTCGTAGCACCAACCTTGTAGCACCAGCCTCGTAGCACCAGCCTTGTAGCACCAGCCTCGTAGCACCAATCTTGTAGCACCAACCTCGTAGCACCATCCTTGTAGCACCAGCCTCATAGCACCAACCTTGTAGCACCAGCCTCGTAGCACCAGCCTTGTAGCACCAGCCTCGTAGCACCAACCTTGTAGCACCGGCCTCGTAGCACAAACCTTGTAGCACCAGCCTCGTAGCACCAATCTTGTAGCACCAGCCTCGTAGCACCAACCTTGTAGCACCAGCCTTGTAGCACCAGCCTCGTAGCACCAACCTTGTAGCACCAACCTTGTAGCACCAACCTTGTAGCACCAACCTTGTAGCACCAACCTCGTAGCACCAACCTTGTAGCACCAACCTTGTAGCACCAACCTCGTAGCACCAGCCTTGTAGCACCAACCTTGTAGCACCAACCTTGTAGCACCAACCTTGTAGCACCAACCTTGTAGCACCAACCTTGTAGCACCAACCTCGTAGCACCAACCTCGTAGCACCAACCTCGTAGCACCAACCTTGTAGCACCTACCTTGTAGCACCAACCTCGTAGCACCAACCTTGTAGCACCAACCTTGTAGCACCAAACTTGTAGCACCAGCCTTGTAGCACCAACCTTGTAGCACCAACCTCGTAGCACCAGCCTCGTAGCACCAATATTGTAGCACCAGCCTCGTAGCACCGGCCTCGTAGCACCAACATTGTAGCACCAGCCTCGTAGCACCGGCCTCGTAGCACCAACATTGTAGCACCAGCCTCGTAGCACCGGCCTCGTAGCACCAACCTTGTAGCACCAGCCTCGTAGCACCAGCCTCGTAGCACCAGCCTTGTAGCACCAGCCTTGTAGCACCAGCCTCGTAGCACCAGCCTTGTAGCACCAACCTTGTAGCACCAGCCTCGTAGCACCAGCCTCGTAGCACCTGCCTTGTAGCACCAGCCTTGTAGCACCTGCCTTGTAGCACCAGCCTCGTAGCACCAGCCTTGTAGCACCAGCCTTGTAGCACCAGCCTTGTAGCACCAGCCTTGTAGCACCTGCCTTGTAGCACCAGCCTCGTAGCACCTGCCTTGTAGCACCAGCCTTGTAGCACCAGCCTTGTAGCACCTGCCTTGTAGCACCAGCCTTGTAGCACCTGCCTTGTAGCACCAGCCTTGTAGCACCAGCCTTGTAGCACCTGCCTTGTAGCACCTGACTTGTAGCACCAGCCTCGTAGCACCTGCCTTGTAGCACCTGCCTTGTAGCACCAGCCTTGTAGCACCAGCCTTGTAGCACCAGCCTTGTAGCACCTGCCTTGAGCACCAGCCTAGCACCTGCCTGAGACCGCCTTGTAGCACCAGCCTTGTAGCACCAGCCTCGTAGCACCAGCCTTGTAGCACCTGCCTTGTAGCACCAGCCTTGTAGCACCAGCCTTGTAGCACCTGCCTTGTAGCACCAGCCTTGTAGCACCTGCCTTGTAGCACCAGCCTTGTAGCACCAGCCTTGTAGCACCAGCCTTGTAGCACCAGCCTTGTAGCACCTGCCTTGTAGCACCAGCCTTGTAGCACCAGCCTTGTAGCACCTGCCTTGTAGCACCAGCCTGTAGCACCTGCCTTGTAGCACCAGCCTCGTAGCACCTGTCTTGTAGCACCAGCCTCGTAGCACCAGCCTTGTAGCACCTGCCTTGTAGCACCAGCCTCGTAGCACCTGCCTTGTAGCACCTGCCTTGTAGCACCAGCCTCGTAGCACCTGCCTTGTAGCACCAACCTCGTAGCACCAGCCTTGTAGCACCTGCCTTGTAGCACCAGCCTTGTAGCACCTGCCTTGTAGCACCAGCCTCGTAGCACCTGCCTTGTAGCACCAGCCTCGTAGCACCAGCCTCGTAGCACCTGCCTTGTAGCACCAGCCTCGTAGCACCTGCCTTGTAGCACCAGCCTCGTAGCACCAGCCTTGTAGCACCTGCCTTGTAGCACCAGCCTCGTAGCACCTGCCTTGTAGCACCAACCTTGTAGTAAACCTCTGATCATTTCCAATTTTATTTTTTATATAGACTTGATGTGGATTACGGTTGTGAGACCGAGTACACGAGTACTGACGTGTACACTGACCTTACCTGCGTTGTGTACACTGACCTTACCTGCGTTGTGTACACTGACCTTACCTGCGTTGTGTACACTGACCTTACCTGCGTTGTGTGCACTGACCTTACCTATGTCGTGTGCGCTGACCTTACCTAAGTCGTGTGCCCTAACCTTAGCTATGTCGTGTCCACTGACCTTATCTAGGTCGTGTGCACTGACTTTATCTAGGTCTTGTGTGTACTGACTTTACTTATGTCATGTGCACTGACTTTACCTATATAGTTTACACTGACTTTACCTTTGTCGTGTACACTGACCTTACCTATATCGTGTGCACCGACCTTACCTATGCACTGATAATTAATATGAGGTCCACCACTAAATTTGTATTTTTTTCATTTTGATCTCTGTCTCTCTCTCTGTCTCTCTCTCTCTCTCTCTCTCTCTCTTTATGTGTGTGAATGTGTGTGTGTGTGTATGTGTGTGTGTGTGTGTGTGTTGTGTGTGTGTGTATGTGTGTGTGTGTGTGTGTGTGTGTTGTGTTGTGTGTGTGTATGTGTGTGTGTGTGTTTTGTGTGTGTGTATGTGTGTGTGTGTGTGTGTGTGTATGTATGTGTGTGTACTCAACTAATTGTACTCACCAAATTGTGGTTCCAGGGGTCGATTCACAGCTCCTAGCCTCGCCTCTCTGCTGGCTGCTATTTGGTTCACTGTCCTGTTTGCATGAAACCTATCATACCTATTCTTAAAGCTATGTATGGAGTATGTTTCTACCACTTTGTTGTCTAGGTCGTTCCACTTCCTCAGTGCTCTAAGGCTAAAGAATTATTCCTTACCTTTCCACCTTTTATTTACAAAAAAAGCTTCTCAAGTACTATCACAAATCATTGCAACACTCTTTAACAAATCCATCGAATCCTCCACCTTCCCAGCAATTCTCAAAATAGCGATGGTCACCCCGATCCACAGAGGAGGAGGTCAAGCAGACCTGAATAATTATAGGCCAATATCTAACTTACCCCTTCTCTCTAAAATCTTTGAAAAATTAATTCATAGGCAGATCTATTCCTACCTCGTCTCCCACAACATACTCAACCTTTGTCAGTTTGGATTCAGACCCAATAAAAACACGAATGCTATAATACACATGCTAGAACTAATATACACCGCTCTTGAGAAAAAAGAAGTCCCACTGGGAATCTTCATTGATTTACGTAAAGCTTTTGATACAGTTGACCATGATCTGTTGCACATAAAATTAACACACTATGGTATAAGAGGACACTCCCTCAACTACCTAAAGTCATACCTTAGCAACAGAAACCAATGTGTACACAAATGGAGCTAACTCTTCCACACAACCAATTACAGTCGGGGTCCCGCAGGGAAGTGTCCTTGGCCCACTTCTCTTTCTCATTTACATCAATGGCCTATCAAATGCATCTCAACTACTCAAACCAATATTATTTGCAGAAAACACTACATACGTCTTCTCTCACCCAAGCCCAGACATACTAGCCAACACTGTAAATGCTGAATTACAGAAAATATCTACCTGGATGATGACTAACAAGCTTACTCTCAATGTTGACAAAACCTATTTTATTCAGTTTGGAAAAAGAGCTACAAATGTTCCACTTAACATAATGATAAACGGATCACCTATCACAAGACTCACAGAGGGAAAATTCTTAGGAATCCACCTTGACAGTGGGGCTCAAATTTCAGACACATATACAACAAATCTCCAAGAAAATCTCTAAGACCGTAGGCATACTATCAAAGATACGGTACTATGTTCCACAACCAGCTCTCCTTGCCCTGTATCACTCACTCATTTACCCCTACCTCACCTATGGAATTTGTGCATGGGGATCAACAACAATAAACCATCTCAGACCACTAATCAAAAGGCTGCAGTCAGAATGATAACAAATTCCCACTCTAGACAACATACTCCACCAATATTCAAAAGTCTAAACTTACTCACCATAGAGAACATCCATACTTATTATTGTGCCTACTACATACATAGAACACTACACTCAAATATAAACCCCATACTCAAACTTCTCTTTACCAACCTTAACAGGCCACACGACCATAACACAAGACACAGATCACTCTTTGATGTTTCAAATGTCCATCTCACATTATGTAAAAACTCTATGCACATAAAGGGCCCAAAAATTTGGAATTCATTACCAGTGAATACCAAAGGAACCCTCCCTGTCTGTACATCAATTCAAGACTCTTCTTAAAACCACCTACTCACCCAAAAGCAAATACTCAGTACTTAGCCTTATCAACAAAGCTACCAAATCACTCTCCACCGCCTCAGATTATAATTGCTCACTGTGTTACTCCCCTAGACTCTGAACCCTAAAAGTAAAGGCTCAGAGTAAAATAAACTCTCATATTTTAACCTAATGCAATTGTTGAATAACATATATTTGATAGAAGTATTACCTATTGTATAATTAGTGCAACCTGATCAAACTATGTTTTGCATGTCTAGTGTTAAGTAATCAGTAATCTGTTAAGTTCAGACTGCCAGTAATGCCAAGGCATGATAGTGGTTCTTTGCACTACAAATCATTGTAAACCCTCACTGTAAACTACCTATGTATAAATACTTTCTACAATATGTCAACAACATTGTAAACTTCCAAGGAAATAAAAAATCTGAATCTGAATCTTTGTGACTCCTCTGTGCTTTAAACTTCCAGCTGTTTTCTCGTGTACCGTAGTCCCGCCTCTCAGACAGATCTTCCGGTCCACTCTCAGTATTTTGTACGTCGTAATCATGTCACTCCTGGTTCTTCTATGCTTTAGTATTGTCAGATTAGCTCCTCTAGTCCCTCT
>WNWK01007910.1:67500-89147 GCA_009830355.1 Cherax destructor
AGCAACTGGCTTCTCGAATTCAATCCCACCAAATGCAAAGTCATGAAGATCGGAGAAGGACAAAGAAGACCGCTGACAGAGTACAGGCTAGGTGGACAAGGGCTACAAACCTCGGCAGGGGAGAAAGACCTTGGGGTGAGTATAACGCCAAGTACGTCTCCGGAGGCACACATCAACCAGATAACTGCGGCAGCATATGGGCGACTGGCAAACCTAAGATTAGCGTTCCGTTACCTAAACAAGGAATCGTTCAAGACACTGTACACCGTGTACGTCAGGCCCATACTAGAATATGCAGCACCAGTCTGGAACCCACACCTGGTCAAGCACGTAAAGAAACTAGAGAAAGTGCAAAGGTTTGCGACAAGGCTAGTTCCACAACTCAGGGGTCTGTCCTATGAAGAAAGGTTGAGGGAAATAGGACTAACAACACTGGAGGAAAGAAGGGTCAGAGGAGACATGATAACGACATACAAAATACTGCGGGGAATCGACAAGGTAGACAGGGACAGGATGTTCCAGAGAGGGAACACAGAAACAAGGGGACACAACTGGAAGCTGAAGACTCAGATGAGTCAAAGGGATGTTAGGAAGCATTTCTTCAGCCACAGAGTAGTCAGGAAGTGGAATAGTCTAGAGAAAGATATAGTGGAGGCACGAACCATACATAGTTTTAAGACGAGGTATGATAGAGCTCATGGAGCAGGGAGAGCAGAGACCCAGTAGCGGACAGCGAAGAGGCGGGGCCAGGAGCTGAGACTCGACCCTTGCAACCACAATTAGGTGAGTACACACACACACACACACACACACACACACACACACACACACACACACACACATGGAAGAGGTACAGAGAGCAAAGAACCGCGGATAATAAGGAGAGCAGACGTAGAGTCAGAAATGAATATGCACAGATCAGAAGGGAGGCCCAAAGACAGTACGAGAATGACATAGCAGCGAAAGCCAAATCTGACCCAAAGCTGCTGTACAGCCACATCAGGAGGAGAACAACAGTCAAGGACCAGGTGATCAGGCTGAGGATGGAAGGAGGGGAGGTCACAAGAAATGACCGTGAAGTGTGTGAGGAGCTCAACATGAGATTCAAAGAGGTGTTCACAGAGGAAATAGAAGGGCCTCCAGAAAGGAGGAGAGGTAGGGTACACCATCAAGTGCTGGACACAATACACACAACTGAGGAGGAAGTGAAGAGGCTACTAAGCGAGCTAGATACCTCAAAGGCGATGGGTCCGGATAACATCTCACCATGGGTCCTGAGAGAGGGAGCAGAGGAGCTATGTGTACCCCTAACAACGATCTTCAACACATCTACCGAAACAGGGCAACTACCTGAGGTATGGAAGACAGCAAATGTAGTTCCAATTTTTAAAAAAGGAGACAGGAACGTAGCACTAAACTACAGACCAGTGTCACTGACATGTATAGTATGCAAGGTCATAGAGAAGATAGTCAGGAGAAGAGTGGTGGAACACCTAGAAAGGAATAAGCTTATCAACGATGGCCAACACGGTTTACAGGGACGGGAAATCCTGTGTCACAAACCTACTGGAGTTCTACGACAGGGTGACAGCAATAAGGCAAGAGAGAGAGGGGTGGGTAGATTGCATATTCTTGGATTGCAAGAAGGCGTTTGACACAGTTCCACACAAGAGATTAGTGCAGAAGCTGGAGGACCAGGCAGGGGTAACAAGGAAGGCACTACAATGGATCAGGGAATACCTATCAGGAAGACAGCAGCGAGTCATGGTACGTGGCGAGGTGTTAGAGTGGGCGCCGGTGACGAGCGGGGTTCCACAGGGGTCAGTCCTGTGACCAGTGCTGTTTCTGGTATTTGTGAACGACATGACGGAAGGAATAGACTCCGAAGGTTCCCTGTTTGCAGATGATGTGAAGTTGATGAGAAGAATTCAATCGGACGAGGACCAGGCAGAACTACAAAGGAATCTGGACAGGCTGCAAGCTTGGTCCAGCAACTGGCTCCTGGAGTTCAACCCCACCAAGTGCAAAGTCATGAAGATTGGGGAAGGGCAAAGAAGACCGCAGACGGAGTACAGTCTAGGGGGCCAGAGACTGCAAACCTCAGTCAAGGAAAAAGATCTTGGGGTGAGTATAACACCAGGAACATCTCCTGAGGCGCACATCAACCAAATAACTGCTGCAGCATATGGGCGCCCAGCAAACCTAAGAACAGCATTCCGACATCTTAATAAAGAATCGTTCAGGACCCTGTACACTGTGTACGTTAGGCCCATACTGTAGTATGCTGCACCAGTTTGAAACCCACACCTAGCCAAGCACGTGAAGAAGCTCGAGAAGGTGCAAAGGTTTGCAACAAGACCAGTCCCGGAGCTAAGGGGTATGTCCTACGAGGAGAGGTTAAGGGAAATCGACCTGACGACACTGGAGGACAGGAGAGATAGGGGGGATATGATAACAACATATAAGATACTGAGAGGAATTCACAAAGTGGACAGATACAGAATGTTCCAGAGATGGGACACAGCAACAAGGGGACACAGTTGGAAGCTGAAGACTCAGATGAATCACAGAGATGTTAGGAAGTATTTCTTCAGTCACGGTGTGGTCGGGAAGTGGAATAGTTTAGGAAGCGATGACGCTGGGAGAGTGACAGTAGGGCCAGTGAAGAGGCCCGCCTCTTCACTGGCCGCTAGGTGAATACACACACACACATTACACACACATTACACACACACACACACACACACACGCGCACACACACACATTACACACACCACACACACACACACACACACACACACACACACACACACACACACACACACACCTTCTTGCTCAACCAATTCTTCTTCATCTCTTCAAATTCATCAAAGCATCTCAACTCCCCTTCTTCTCCTTCGTGAATTATGTTTATCATAAAACTAAACTTTGTAATATCTTCACTCCTTATAGTTTGTGTTCTCTGCATAACATAACATAACATAACATAACATAACATAACATAACATAACATAACATAACATAACATAACATAACATACATTTGTCCCGAGAAACTGTCAAACTTATTGTCATCTACTTTGGATGATTTTCAGAACTACATATACATGTATAAAAACATACATATATTTGTTTTTTCAACAAACCGGCCGTATACCACCGAGGCAGGGGGACCACCGAGGCAGGGTGACCACCGAGGCAGGGTGACCACCGAGGCAGGGTGACCACCGAGGCAGGGTGACCACCGAGGCAG
The DNA here is from genome assembly GCA_009830355.1 of Cherax destructor. NCBI lineage: Eukaryota > Metazoa > Arthropoda > Malacostraca > Decapoda > Parastacidae > Cherax > Cherax destructor. The sequence goes on from WNWK01007910.1 coordinate 70,753, forward strand.
GGTGACCACCGAGGCAGGGGGACCACCGAGGCAGGGTGACCACCGAGGCAGGGTGACCACCGAGGCAGGGTGACCACCGAGGCAGGGTGACCACCGAGGCAGGGTGACCACCGAGGCAGGGTGGCCACCGAGGCAGGGGACCACCGAGGCAGGGTGACCACCGAGGCAGGGTGACCACCGAGGCAGGGTGACCACCGAGGCAGGGTGACCACCGAGGCAGGGGACCACCGAGGCAGGGTGACCACCGAGGCAGGGTGACCACCGAGGCAGGGTGACCACCGAGGCAGGGTGACCACCGAGGCAGGGTGACCACCGAAACAGGGTGACCACCGAGGCAGGGTGACCACCGAGGCAGGGGGACCACCGAGGCAGGGGGACCACTGAGGCAGGGGGACCACTGAGGCAGGGGACCACCGAGGCAGGGTGACCACCGAGGCAGGGAGACCACCGAGGCAGGGGACCACCGAGGCAGGGTGACCACCGAGGCAGGGTGACCACCGAGGCAGGGTGACCACCGAGGCAGGGTGACCACCGAGGCAGGGTGACCACCGAGGCAGGGGGACCACCGAGGCAGGGTGACCACCGAGGCAGGGTGACCACCGAGGCAGGGTGACCACCGAGGCAGGGTGACCACCGAGGCAGGGTGACCACCGAGGCAGGGGGACCACCGAGGCCGGGTGACCACCGAGGCAGGGTGACCACCGAGGCAGGGTGACCACCGAGGCAGGGTGACCACCGAGGCAGGGTGACCACCGAGGCAGGGGACCACCGAGGCAGGGTGACCACCGAGGCAGGGTGACCACCGAGGCAGGGTGACCACCGAGGCAGGGTGACCACCGAGGCAGGGTGACCACCGAGGCAGGGGGACCACCGAGGCAGGGTGACCACCGAGGCAGGGTGACCACCGAGGCAGGGGGACCACCGAGGCAGGGTGACCACCGAGGCAGGGTGACCACCGAGGCAGGGTGACCACCGAGGCAGGGTGACCACCGAGGCAGGGTGACCACCGAGGCAGGGTGACCATCGAGGCCGGGTGACCACCGAGGCAGGGGGACCACCGAGGCAGGGGGACCACCGAGGCAGGGTGACCACCGAGGCAGGGTGACCACCGAGGCAGGGTGACCACCGAGGCAGGGTGACCACCGAGGCAGGGGAATCCAAAAAGAAAACGAAAGTTTTTCTTCTTAAATTTAGTAATTTATACAGGAGAAGGGGTTACTAGCCCCTTGCTCCTGCATGTTAGTCGCCTCTTTCACCACGCATGGCTTACGGAGGAAGAATTCTGTTCCACTTCCCCAAGGAAATATGTATATATATATATATATATATTCCGGTTAGCCGGATTTGAGTCCTGCACTTTAAAGGAGGGGTCTGGGATAGTGACAGCTGGGAGGGACTATTCTCAGCTGTCGTATCTGAGCTCCTCTGCAAAGACAGTGATTATGTATGAGTGTGGTGAAAGTGTTGAATGATGATGAAAGTATTTTCTTTTTGGTGGATTTTCTTTCTTTTTGGGTCACCCTGCCTCGGTGGTCACCCTGCCTCGGTGGTCACCCTGCCTCGGTGGTCACCCTGCCTCGGTGGTCACCCTGCCTCGGTGGTCACCCTGCCCCGGTGGTCACCCTGCCTCGGTGGTCACCCTGCCTCGGTGGTCACCCTGCCTCGGTGGTCACCCTGCCTCGGTGGTCACCCTGCCTCGGTGGTCACCCTGCCTCGGTGGTCACCCTGCCTCGGTGGTCACTCTGCCTCGGTGGTCACCCTGCCTCGGTGGTCACCCTCCCTCGGTGGTCACCCTGCCTCGGTGGGAGACGGCCGACTTGTTGAGAAAAAAAATATTAAACCATGACTCATTTTTCCCTTCACAAGTATTGTTCCTTTGACCTATTGCTGCCGTGTGTGCCCATGCAGGAAGAGTGTATGAGAAAACTCATTAGCATAGACAGAGGATGTGGGGGGGGGGTAGAGGAAGGGGGGAAGGGAGGAAGGAGACTTCCCTCGGAAGGATCTATGCAACATTTTTATATCCATGACGGACAAAAACATCCTCACTCTTAAGTTTTCTCTTTCTTATTTCTTGCCGCTCACTTAGTTACCCATAAATACTGACAGGGAACTTATTAGTTTAATTTAATAGATATTTGTTTTATATTTGTTAAGTTTTAATAATGCTAAGTTGGTTATTATGAACAAGGAGACAAAAACACAAAGTTTTGCAGACACAGTTCACTGCCCTGGTTATTATGGCTCCGGTATATTGGTGACACTTTTCCTGTCACACTTTACGGCTTCAACTTGGAATTGTTACTTAAGAACTACAACAAAGTCGAACCTTAGAACCACCCAAGTGACCCTCAAAGTGGAGGACGAATCACTTGTCAAACTTCTCAAAGTCCGAAACAACTTCAAAATTCTAGTCTATAAAAAGAAATTAATACCAAAGATGATCTCGTTTCGCTTTGACCATTACGTGACGCACTCCGTAGTTATTTTCTTATGACTCATAGAATATGCATCCCAGAGCGTCTTGAAGACCATATAACAGCGGTGCCGATTTATGCATCAAACTCAAGCTTCCCTCGTCATCTTAGATAGCAGAGGTAGAGCACAGGGGATAATAAAAACTCTACAAAGAGCAGTGACAGCGGCCAGTATATTGTTTAACTTGTTAGCGTAGCCGACAACGTAAGATTCTCAAGCAAAGCGACATCATCGTCTCATTTGTAAATTTAAAATCATTCACAAAGCGAAGAGACTAAATGTGGAGAGGCACCACAAGAGGGAAGCTGGCGTGTGTATGGTCTTCCATGTAGAGGATGCGACAGATTCTGCCCTGGCGATACAACGCTGCCTCAACACGAATATCCTGGAACATAAGTTTGTCTACATGTGCAACACAGTCAGAACAACGACTGTGTTGCACAGGTAGACAAACACATCTTTCTTGTGGACAAGAAATATTCAGCACTAGGCGTTAAGGAAAACCAAAAGGCTATAAGACATTGTTTTGAATCAGCCGTCACACAGACCTCCAGCACCACAGAACATTATCAATGAGCATTTATTATTGTCATGTCAGTGACTAAACTAATCTTGCTTGGGAACCCAACTCACACTCGCTTACATCCTGCAGGTGATGCCAGCTTCTACTCAGATAACCACATACATTATGTATGAATAGATAAAGCGAACCGTTGTTTATAAAAAAAAATTCCTCTGCATCAAGTGTCTTCACTCATTTTCAGTCATACCTGCCATGCGACACTGCTCCTATTACTGCTGCCATGCCTTGTGCATTCCACGTACACAGTCCCCATATACTCGTGCACTACAGAACACACTCTAAGAGAAATAACGGAACGGGTGGGGCTTGAAGCCTAGACAAGTGAGTCCCAAAATCTCACAGGGTTCAAGACCCACCAGTTTCGTAATTTGTTTGCAATCGTCTTATTACGATTTCATGAGTCATATTCTCAAAGCAAGGAAACAATACTTGAAGAAGCACTCCGTCCTTCACTCACCACAACCCGTTACGGTCACAATGCATTTGCTAAACTAATCATGAATTCTGTTGACCGCTGCAAAAATGTTTGTGGGGTCTGACATCCATGCCACCTCCTTACGGAAGAATATTCTACTCACATACGGAGGGCTCTGCATATAGTAGCGATTCTGTAAGCGGACCAAGCGGCCGCTTAGGGCCCTAGCTACTAAAGGACCCCCAAATCGTTAACCATTTGTTTCTTAACCTTTCGTGAGTCGGGCCTCTATCTGTTACGCTTGACGGTTGGTTTTACGCGAGGCGCCAGCCCGACCACTAATATTTAATTGAACATTACGCAAATAATTTTGTTGACCTCATATTTTGCTTAATATTTATTTTTGGAAAAATTTAAGTATACGACAACATGCTCACAGCTGCCATCATACGATCAATTTTACGACTTAATTTTATATTAAAACTGAATTTCCAGAAATGCTTTAGTTAACGGCAAGAAGGGGTCCTTAAAGGGGCTCCTAAATGCTCCACTTAGGACCCCTGGACCCCTAAATCTGTTACTACCAACACAGTCGTTAACTGACTCCACTCTTTCCTAAGAGCTTGTTGAACAATTTCCATAAGTACTGAATAGTGACTCTGTTTACTATGAAGGTTGAAGCTCAATGTGTATTGCACATCCTTCCTCGGAGGTTTGTATTGCACATCCTTTTTCGGAGGCTTGTATTGCACACCCTCCCTCGGAGGCTTGTATTGCACACCCTCCCTCGGAGGCTTGTATTGCACACCCTCCCTCGGAGGCTTGTATTGCACACCCTCCCTCGGAGGCTTGTACCAGTGATTTACATCATGGATTCACATTTCACTTCAGATATCTTTCCCGGGTAAAATCGTCTTAAATATCTTTCCCTTAAAAGTTACAATGATTTGTGTCGGTGCTCAGTATTACACATTCTGAAGCTTATCCTCACCTGTCATGATGTGAACCAAAACTGAACACAAATTTCAAGGTGAGGTCGAGCTAGTGTGTAAAAGTATTCATATTACATCTGATGTTTTATACTCAGTTTTTTTGGATTATCATAAAATCAGGAATTCTATTGAATTATTTACTTGCTCCAAGACATTGTGAGTAAATTTTGAGGCCACTGCTGATGATGACAGGCTGTGGATTTCTAGACAGTTGACGCTTACACTGAACACTGTACGCTTCCAAGTGCCTCACTGCACACCTGTTAACACTGCAGTTCTGGTTCAACGTACCAGATAACTAAGCCAGATTACATATACAGTACATAAATTATATATACAGCACACATACAGTAACCTGCGGATTTGGCGTACTGGCCAGACTTTATGGTATTTAAGAACGTTCATTGTTAGAGAGAGAGAGAGAGAGAGAGAGAGAGAGAGAGAGAGAGAGAGAGAGAGAGAGAGAGAGAGAGAGAGAGAGAGAGAGAGAGAGAGAGAGAGAGAGAGAGAGAGAGAAAGCGTATACCAGCAGAGGCAGTAGACACTTCCGGCGAGCAGGTCTGAGCACACAAGTGAAAGCGGTGTTCGTCTGGTCTGGTCTTCCCACCTCCCGACCACCTCCCGACCACCTCCCGACCACCTCCCGACCACCTCCCGACCACCTCCCGACCACCTCCCTAGCCAACCTGCAAAAAACACACACACCCGCTAATACAAACATATTCCAGTGGGCATCCCATTTGGCATCTCAGTGGGCATCCCATTGAAAATCCCAGTGGGTATCCCAGTCGGCTTCCCAGTGGACAACCCATTGGGCATCCCAGTGGGCATCCCAGTGGAAATCCCAATGGGCATCCTAGTGGGCAACCCATTGGGCATCTAAGTGGGTATCTCAGTGGGCATCCAATTTTCCTCCTCCCATTTCGCCTCCCACAAAACCCATTAATATATCTCGCCGGCTCTTAACAACATTCTCCCTTTATCTCAGCTATCATCTCAGCTATCATCTCAGTTATCTCAGCTGTCATCAAACCTCGTCAACTCATCTCATGAGTGAGATGAGTTGGATTTGAGTTTATATATTTACCAGAGTTTATTGTGAGGTTAACACTGAAAGTGGGTCGGGCAAATATTCTGTTAGTGGGATGGATTTGTGAAGGACCTGCCCAGTATGGGCCATCAGGCCTACTGCAGTGTTCCTCCTTTCTTATGTTTTTATGTTTTCATCCCTTATTTACTCTCCTCTCCCATTTCATTTTCCCCTTCCATTTAACTCATTCTCATCATCATTGCTGAAGTCATTACCTGATTATACTTTACATTGGTTGTAATCACATGTGTTGTCACCCTCCTTCCCTCTTCCTTCCCTCTTCCTTCCCTCTTCCTTCCCTCTTCCTACCACCACCCTCCTAATTATTATTAATAATATAACTGTCTGGGAGACTATTACTATTAACTCAATTATTTCTGCTGTTATTGTTATCATCCTCAGCATTAATGCATTGCATTGCTCATTGCATTGTTATTGCATTGCTCATTGCATTCACTTTTCTTACATATTAACCAACCGCAGCGTAATTATCTACGAGGCCGCCTGAGGCGGCTGGCGGCCCAGGAGAAGCTGCATCCCTCAGGAATCTTCCTGCAGAGAGGAATTTCCGTTGCAGTGATGCAATAAAATTATTTTTAACTTCGTAAGTGTACTAAATACTGTTTTGAAAATAGTATAAAATACCGAGATGTTGATGAATATGACACATGTATCACATGTGTGAGAGTGTATGAGTATGACACATGTATCACATGTGTGAGAGTGTATAGTATGACCATGTATCACATGTAGAGTGTAATATGACATGTATCACATGTGTGAGAGTGTATGAGTATGACACATGTATCACATGTGTGAGTGTATAGTATGACACATGTATCACATGTGAGAGTGTATGAGTGTGACACATGTATCACATGTGTAGAGTGTATGAGTATGACACATGTATCACATGTGTAGAGTGTATGAGTATGACACATGTATCACATGTGTAAGAGTGTAAGAATATGACACATGTATCACATGTGTAAGAGTGTATGAGTATGACACATGTATCACATGTGTAAGAGTGTATGAGTATGACACATGTATCACATGTGTGAGAGTGTATGAGTGTGACACATGTATCACATGTGTAAGAGTGTATGAGTATGACACATGTATCACATGTGTAAGAGTGTATGAGTATGACACATGTATCACATGTGTAAGAGTGTATGAGTATGACACATGTATCACATGTGTAAGAGTGTATGAGTATGACACATGTATCACATGTGTAAGAGTTGGGTATCTTTACTGTTGAAACGTTTCACCTACACAGTAGCCTTCTTCAGTCCAATACAGAGGCAGCAGGTGCAGTAGTGAAATGAAGATAATGTAATCAGTCCCTCAGTCTTATATACCTTTAAAAATAGGTTAGACAAATACATGAATGGGTGAGTGTTATACTTGCTTAGCATCGGCCAGTAGGCCTGCTGCAGTGCTCCTTCCTTCTTAAGCGGGTGTAACTTGGACCTGCTTAGCATGAGCCAGTAGAACCTCTACAGAGAGTGGAACTGTGTTCCAGTAGAACCACGTTCTCCAGAGTGTCTGTCCCTCACTCACACAGCTGGTTCATCTGAACCAGCTGACGCTTGAGTCAACTGATAAAGAATTAGACACCTGTACAACATTTGGATATCTTTACTTCTAGATGTTCCATCATCCAATGACTTTATCCACTATTTGCTGTATATATTTCTCTTGTGTACATGTATTGATAAAGTCACTCAATAGCGAGAATCACGTCTACAAGATAGCCAGATGTTGCACATGTGTCTAATACATCATTTTGTCGGTAATAAATATCATTGAAAAACAACTTGTACCAACTGCTTCCAGTTATCATCTGATTTCTACCCTTCCAGAAGAACACTTATCCAGACGAAGCTGCACAAATATATTATAACTGTGGTACAAGTGTGTCGTAGAGACGTGTTGTGAAGCTTTATAATAAGTTATTTATTTCATGAGAGCTCCAGTGACGGTGATTATTCTGAGGTTAAATGAGGTTTTTAAGTTAGGTTTGCTGTAAAAAATGTGTTTGTGCAATTAAATTTTGGGCAGAGTTGCGATTTCTCCAGATCTCGGTTTAAAACTCAGAATTAACGTATATTCCAGTTTTACCAGTACTGCTAGTACGTCACTCACTGGTACTACTAGTAAGAGACTGGTACTGCTAGTAAGACACTGGTACTACTAGTAAGTCACTCACTGGTACTACTAGTAAATCACTGGTACTACTAGTAAGTCACTGGTACTACTAATAAGTCACTGGTACTACTAGTAAGTCACTGGTACTACTAGTAAGTCACTGGTACTACTAGTAGTCACTGACTGGTACTACTAGTGAAGTCACAGGTACTACTAGTAAGTCACTGGTACTACTAGTAAGTCACTACTGGTACTACTAGTAAGTCACTGGTACTACTAGTAAGTCACTGGTACTACTAGTAAGTCACTGGTACTACTAGTAAGTCACTGGTACTACTAGTAAGTCACTGGTACTACTAGTAAGTCACTGGTACTACTAGTAAGTCACTGGTACTACTAGTAAGTCACTGGTACTACTAGTAAGTCACAGGTACTACTAGTAAGTCAATGGTACTAGTATTAAGTCACAGGTACAACTAGTAAGTCACTGGCACTACTAGTAAGTCACTCACTGGGACTACTAGTAAGTCACTCACTGGTACTACTAGTAAGTCACTGGTACTTCTAGTAAACCACTCACTGGTACTACTAGTAAGTCACTGGTACTACTAGTAAGTCACTCACTGGTACTACTAGTAAGTCACTGGTACTACTAGTAAGTCACTGGTACTACTAGTAAGTCACTCACTGGTACTACTAGTAAGTCACTGGTACTACTAGTAAGTCACAGGTACTACTAGTAAGTCACTGGTACTAGCTAGTAAAGTCTACTAGTAGTCAGTACTATAGTAAGTCACAGTCTAGTGTTACTACTTAGTACTAGTAAGTCACTGGTACTACTAGTAAGTCACTCACAGGTACTACTAGTAAGTCACTGATACAACTAGTAAGTCACTGGTACTAGTAGTAAGTCACAGGTACTACTAGTAAGTCACTGGTACTACTAGTAAGTCACTGGTGCTACTAGTAAGTCACTGGTACTACTAGTAAGTCACTGGTACTACTAGTAAGTCACTGGTGCTACTAGTAAGTCACTGGTACTACTAGTAAGTCACTGGTACTACTAGTAAGTCACTGGTACTACTAGTAAGTCACTGGTACTACTAGTAAGTCACTGGTACTACTAGTAAGTCACTGGTACTACTAGTAAGTCACTTGTACTACTAGTAAGTCACTGGTACTACTAGTAAGTCACTGGCACTACTAGTAAGTCACTGGTACTACTAGTAAGTCACTGGTACTACTAGTAAGTCACTGGTACTACTAGTAAGTCACTGGTACTACTAGTAAGTCACTGGTACTACTAGTAAGTCACTGGTACTAGTAGTAAGTTACAGGTACTACTAGTAAGTCACTGGTACTAGTAGTAAGTCACTGGTACTACTAGTAAGTCACTCACAGGTACTACTAGTAAGTCACTGATACAACTAGTAAGTCACTGGTACTAGTAGTAAGTCACAGGTACTACTAGTAAGTCACTGGTACTACTAGTAAGTCACTGGTACTACTAGTAAGTCACTGGTGCTACTAGTAAGTCACTGGTACTACTAGTAAGTCACTGGTACTACTAGTAAGTCACTGGTACTACTAGTAAGTCACTGGTACTACTAGTAAGTCACTGGTACTACTAGTAAGTCACTGGTGCTACTAGTAAGTCACTGGTACTACTAGTAAGTCACTGGTACTACTAGTAAGTCACTGGCACTACTAGTAAGTCACTGGTACTACTAGTAAGTCACTGGTGCTACTAGTAAGACACTGGTACTACTAGTAAGTCACTGGTACTACTAGTAAGTCACTGGTACTACTAGTAAGACACTGGTACTACTAGTAAGTCACTGGTACTACTAGTAAGTCGCTGGTACTACTAGTAATTCACTGGTACTACTAGTAAGTCACTGGTACTACTAGTAAGTCACTGGTACTATTAGTAAGTCACTGGTACTACTAGTAAGTCACTGATACTACTAGTAAGTCACTGGTACTACTAGTAAGTCATGGTCTACTAGTAAGTCACTGGTACTACTAGTAAGTCACTGGTACTACTAGTAAGTCACTGGTGCTACTAGTAAGTCACTGGTGCTACTAGTAAGTCACTGGTGCTACTAGTAAGTCACTGGTACTACTAGTAAGTCACTGGTACTACTAGTAAGTCACTGGTACTACTAGTAAGTCACTGGTGCTACTAGTAAGTCACTGGTACTACTAGTAAGTCACTGACTGTAAGTCATTATCTAGTAAGTCACTGGTACTACTAGTAAGTCACTGGTACTACTAGTAAGTCACTGGTACTACTAGTAAGTCACTGGTACTACTAGTAAGTCACTGGTACTACTAGTAAGTCACTGGTACTACTAGTAAGTCACTGGTACTACTAGTAAGTCACTGGTACTACTAGTAAGTCACTGGTGCTACTAGTAAGTCACTGGTCTACTAGTAAGTCACTGGTACTACTAGTAAGTCACTGGTACTACTAGTAAGTCACTGGTCTACTAGTAAGTCACTGGTACTACTAGTAAGTCACGGTACTACTAGTAAGTCACTGGTACTACTAGTAAGTCACTGGTACTACTAGTAAGTCACTGGTACTACTAGTAAGTCACTGGTACTACTAGTAAGTCACTGGTACTACTAGTAAGTCACTGGTACTACTAGTAAGTCACTGGTACTACTAGTAAGTCACTGGTACTACTAGTAAGTCACTGGTACTACTAGTAAGTCACTGGTACTACTAGTAAGTCACTGGTACTACTAGTAAGTCACTGGTACTAAGTAAGTCACGTACTACTAGTAAGTCACTGGTACTACTAGTAAGTCACTGGTACTACTAGTAAGTCACTGGTACTACTAGTAAGTCACTGGTACTACTAGTAAGTCACTGGTACTACTAGTAAGTCACTGGTACTACTAGTAAGTCACTGGTACTACTAGTAAGTCACTGGTACTACTAGTAAGTCACTGGTACTACTAGTAAGTCACTGGTACTACTAGTAAGTCACTGGTACTACTAGTAAGTCACTGGTACTACTAGTAAGTCCTGTACTACTAGTAAGTCACTGGTACTATAGTAAGTCACTGGTACTACTAGTAAGTCACTGGTACTACTAGTAAGTTACTGGTACTACTAGTAAGTCACTGGTACTACTAGTAAGTCACTGGTACTACTAGTAAGTCACTGGTACTACTAGTAAGTCACTGGTACTACTAGTAAGTCACTGGTACTACTAGTAAGTCACTGGTACTACTAGTAAGTCACTGGTGCTACTAGTAAGTCACTGGTGCTACTAGTAAGTCACTGGTACTACTAGTAAGTCACTGGTACTACTAGTAAGTCACTGGTACTACTAGTAAGTCACTGGTACTACTAGTAAGTCACTGGTACTACTAGTAAGTCACTGGTACTACTAATAAGTCACTGGTACTACTAGTAAGTCACTGGTACTACTAGTAAGTCACTGGTACTACTAGTAAGTCACTGGTGCTACTAGTAAGTCACTGGTGCTACTAGTAAGTCACTGGTACTACTAGTAAGTCACTGGTACTACTAGTAAGTCACTGGTACTACTAGTAAGTCACTGGTACTACTAGTAAGTCACTGGTACTACTAGTAAGTCACTGGTACTACTAGTAAGTCACTGGTACTACTAGTAAGTCACTGGTGCTACTAGTAAGTCACTGGTGCTACTAGTAAGTCACTGGTACTACTAGTAAGTCACTGGTACTACTAGTAAGTCACTGGTGCTACTAGTAAGTCACTGGTGCTACTAGTAAGTCACTGGTACTACTAGTAAGTCACTGGTACTACTAGTAATTCACTGGTACTACTAGTAAGTCACTGGTGCTACTAGTAAGTCACTGGTACTACTAGTAAGTCACTGGTGCTACTAGTAAGTCACTCACTGGGACGAGACGGACTCGTGTCAACAACAACCGGGTAATGGATGGCCACAATAACCAATAAACTGAGAGAGATACAACTTAGATAAAGGAATAAACTGCGGGACCATGGACACGTCTAGTAATGAGAGACAAAAGTAGTAGTAGTAGTAGTAGTACAGGTAGCAGTACCAGTACAAGTAGCAGTAGTAGTATAAGTAGTAGCAGCAGTAGTAGTAGTGTCAGTGGTGGTAAAAGTAGTAGCAGCAGTAGTAGTAGTGTCAGTGGTGGTAACAGTAGTAGTAGTAGTAGTAAAAGTATTAATAGTAGTGGTAATATTAGTAACGTTAGTAGTAGTTGTACTACTAGTAACGTTGGTAGTGGTAGTAGTAGTAGTCTGTACTCGACTATCACATACTGTATACTTTTTACCTAATTAATGGAGTCAATGTTGAATTTAGGAAAAATAATCTGTATACATGTATGATCCCGTAATGAAACGGCGCTCATCTATATATTTGGTTGAAGTAAATGTATACATTCGCATGTATTCGATATGGAATGGTGGAAATGTGTATACATTGGAGTACAAATAAAATAACGCATGTATATGATTGGCTCTTGCAAGTGTATATATTATTGTAGAACAGAAATGTGCGTATAGATATTTTTAAATGTAGAAAGGAAAGGTATAATTGTGTATGTATTATATGAGAAGGGATGAGCGCGTATACATATGTATGAGTATTTAAAGTGGTTGTGATGCAACAACGTAGTTACGAGAAGATTTAGAAAGTATGTGAGATAAGCGAGTCTCATTGACCCTGTTGAATGAGAAGGATCCTGAGAAGTGATGAGAGAGAGAGAGAGAGAGAGAGAGAGAGAGAGAGAGAGAGATCCCCGATTATTAGAATATAAATAACAATAATAGTAACAGCGTGGCTAATGGTCATCGCGAGAGGAAATCAATTACTTAAAAAATAATTGTATATGTGCCCATGTAAGTGAGTGGGCGGGGAGATATTGTCTGGGGATGGCAGGGGATGACTGGAGTGTGTGTGCGGGGAAGGATTGTCTTGGGATGGCAGGGGATGACTGGAGTGTGTGTGAGGGGAAGGATTGTCTTGGGATGGCAGGGGATGACTGGAGTGTGTGTGAGGGGATGGATTGTCTTGGGATGGCAGGGGATGACTGGAGTGTGTGATGGAAGATTTGTCTTAGGATGGCAGGGGATGACCAAGAGTGTGTGTAGGGAAGGATTGTCTGGGGATGGCAGGGGATGACTGGAGTGTGTGTGAGGGGATGGATTGTCTTGGGATGGCAGGGGATGACTGGAGTGTGTGATAAGATTTCTTCGGATTTTTAACCCCGGAGGGTTAGCCACCCAGGATAACCCAAGAAAGTCAGTGCGTCATCGAGGACTGTCTGTCTTATTTCCATTGGGGTCCTTAATCTTGTCCCCCAGGATACGACCCACACCAGTCGACTAACAACCCAGGTACCTATTTGCTGCTAGGTGAACATGACAACAGGTGTAAGGAAACACGTCGAAATGTTTCCACCCGCCGGGAATCAAACCCGGGCCCTCCGTGTGTGAAGCGAGAGCTCAAGCCACCAGGCCACCGGGCGGGGAAGGACTGTCTTGGGATGGCAGGGGATGACTGGAGTGTGTGGGAGGGGAAGGATTGTCTGGGGATGGCAGGGGATGACTGGAGTGTGTGTGAGGGGAAGGATTGTCTTGGGATGGCAGGGGATGACTGGAGTGTGTGTGAGGGGAAGGATTGTCTTGGGATGGCAGGAGATGACTGGAGTGTGTGTGAGGGGAAGGATTGTCTTGAGATGACAGAGGATGACTGGAGTGTGTGAGGGGAAGGGATGTCTTGGGATGGCAGGGAATGACTGGAGTGTGTGTGAGGGGAAGGATTGTCTAGGGATGGCAGGGGATGACTGGTATGTTAGTTGAGGAGTATTTGAGTATGGGAAGAGAGAATAAAAATGTGTTTGGGAGGGGGATCATTGGGGGGATTGGTGTGTCCTGGAGAGGGAGTGGAAGGGTTTGGAGTATGTTGGAGGGGAGGGGAAGAGTTTTGAGTATGTTGGAGGGGAGGTGAGGGTTTGGAGTATGTTGGAGGGAGGTGAGGGGTTTGAGTATTTTAGAGGGAGGTGAGGGGTTTGAGTATGTTGGAGGAGGGAGGGTTTTGAGTATGTTAGAGGGGAGGTGAGGGGTTTTGAGTATGTTGGAGGGGAGGTGAGGGGTTTGGAGTATGTTGGAGGGGAGGTGAGGGGTTTGGAGTATGTTGGAGGGGAGGTGAGGGGTTTGGAGTATGTTGGAGGGGAGGTGAGGGGTTTGGAGTATGTTGGAGGGGAGGTGAGGGGTTTCGAGGAAGAAAGTGTGGAGGTTGGCTGACAACAATGAGATTCCTTCAGCGGCTCCTGACTGTGTGCTCATCTCTTTTTTTGCCTGACGTTCCTGCTGTCAGCTGGACCAGCGAGACTAATTGTGAAGGTGGGTAGGTTGTACCCCGCTCGCTGCCCCTGCTGCCCCTGCCACCCCTGCTGTCACTGCTGCCCCTGCTGCCCTTTCTGCCCCTGCTGCCCCTACTGCCCTGTTGTTCCTGCTCCCCTGCTGTTCCTGCTGTCACTGCTGTCCCTTCTGCCCCTGCTCCCCCTGCTACCCCTACTGCCCTGTTGTTCCTGCTACCGCTGTCTCTGCTACCCCTGCTGTCCTTCCTGCCTCTGCTACCCCTGCTGCCTCTGCTGTACCTGCTGCCCCCTGCTACCCCTGCTGCCCCTGGTACCCCTGGTGTCCCTGCTACCCCTGCTGTCCCTGCTACCCCTGCTGTTCTTGCTGCCCCTGCTGCTCCTGCTGCCCCTGCTACCCCTGCTGTCACTGCTGCCCCTGCTATCTCTGCTGTCCTTGCTGCCCCTGCTGTCCCTGCTGCCCCTGCTACTCCTACTGTTCCTGCTGCCCCTGCTACTCCTGCTGTTCCTGCTGCCCCTTCTACTCCTGCTGTTCCTGCTGCCCCTGCTGTCCCTGCTGCCCCTGCTGCCCCTGCTGTCCTTGCTCCCCCTGCTGTCGCTGCTACCCCTGCTGCCTCTGCTATCCCTGCTGCCTCTGCTGCCCCTGCTACCCCTGCTGTCCCTGCTGCCCCTGCTGTCCCTGCTACCCCTGCTGTCTCTGCTGCCCCTGCTACCCCTGCTGCCAGTGCTGTCCCTGCTCCCCCAGCTGCCCCTGTTGTTCCTGCTCCCCCTGCTATCCCTGCTTTGCCTGCTGCTCTGCTACCCCTGCTGCCCCTGCTGTCCCTGCTACCCCCCTCCCTCTACCTAGGATGTAAATAGCGTGCTAAAAATATCTTGTACTGACAGGACTCGCAGCAATGGCTTTAAGTTGGATAAATTCAGATTCAGGAAGGATATAGGAAAGCATTGGTTTGGTAATAGTTGTCGATGAGTGGAACAAACTCCCGAGTACAGTTATAGAGGCTAAAACGTTGTGTAGTTTTAAAAATAGGCTAGATAAATATATGAGTGGGTGCGGGTGGGTGTGAGTTGGTCCTGACTAGTTTGTGCTACTAGGTCAGATGCCGTGCTCCTTCCTTAAGTGAATGTAACCTGACCTGGCTGGGTCGGGGCATTGGCTTAAGCCGGTGGGAGACTTGGACTTGCCTCGCATGGGCCAGTAGGCCTGCTGCAGTGTTCCTTCTTTCTTATGTTCTTAGTTATTTATAATGCCTAGTGTGGTGATTACACTACCACTTGTTTTGATTTCTCTCTCTCTGAAAACTACCATTAGTACCACAATCACCAGCATCCCATTACCACCACCATCACCACCCCCATCACCACCATTACCACCACTATCACCACCACTACCATTACTATAACCATCACCCTATTACTACCACCATCACCACCACCATTACCTCCATTGTCACCACCACCACAATTACCACCACCATCACCACCATTACCATCACCATCACCACCACCATTACTACCACCATCACCGCCACCACTATCACTATTACCACAACCACCACTATTACCACCACCATCACCACCACCACCAACATTACGACTACCACCACAACCACCACCATTACCACCACCATCACTACCACCATCACCACCACCATCACCTGCACCATCACCACCACCATCACCACCACCACCACCATTACGAATACCACCACCATTACCACCACCATCACCACCATTACGACTACCACCACAACCACCACCATCATTACCACCACTATCACCATCACCACCATCACCACCATCACCACCATAACCACTATCACCACCACCATCACCACCACCACCATTACCACCAATATCACCACCACCCCCATCACCACCATCAACACCATCACCACAATTACCACCACCATCACCACCATCACGACCACCACCACCATTTCCTCCACCATCACCACCACCATTATCACCACCATCACCACCACCACCATCACCACCACCATCACCACCACCACCATTACGACCACCAAAACAACCACCATCATTACCACCACCATTACCACCACCACCACCACATCATCACCACCATCACCACCTTCACCATCACCACAGTCACCACCATCACCACCACCATCACCATCGTCACCATTACCACCATCACCACCGTCACCACCACCATCACCATCCCCACTATTACCACAACCATCACCACCATTACTACCCCATCACCACCATTACCACCACCATTACCACCACCTTCACCACCACCACCCCCACCACCACCCAAACCACCACCCCCACCACCACCTTCACCACCATCACCACCACCACTATCACCATCGTCACCACCACCTTCACCACCATCACCACCACCACTATCACCATCGTCACCCCCACCACCACCATCACCACCGTCACCACCACCATCACCATCGTCACCACCACCTTCACCACCGTCACCACCATCACCATCCCCACTATTACCACAACCATCACCACCATTACTACCCCATCACCACCATTACCACCACCATTACCACCACCTTCACCACCACCACCCCACCACCACCCCACCACCACCCCCACCACCACCCCCACCACCACCTTCACCACCATCACCACCACCACTATCACCATCGTCACACCCACCACCACCATCACCACCGTCACCACCACCATCACCATCGTCACCACCACCTTCACCACCGTCACCACTATCACCATCACCATCGTCACCACCTCCACCAACACCACCAATAGAAACATCATCACCACTACCAACTTTACCACCACTACCAACCACACCACCACTAACAACACCACTAGCAAAATCCTCACTACCAACCACACCTTAACTATCAACCATACCATAACTACAACTACTAACCCAGCCACCAACAACTCTCCAGTTACTTCTACCACCATTATCACCACTACTAACAACGCCACCAGCACCAGCACCACCACTACCACCACCAACATCAACTCTCCAATTACCTCTACCACCGCCACCACTAACACCACCAACATTTCCATCACCACAACTCTTCACATCCCCTCCACCATCACCCCCACCACCCCACCATCACCCCCACCCCTGCAAGCAGTACCCAAACATTATGTTGGCCTCAACAAACAAGTATCCCTTGGTAAACAAAGCTGCAGCCCGTTTTCTAACAGGTCATCTTGGTTAATAGAGCGTACAAGTTGAATTCAATGGCTGTGTTAGTCTATAATGAGATTAAACCTGATGCTGGAGAGATATCCGGATTTATTTTGTGTATAAATTTGCTCGACATCTTTGTATTTATATTGGCTATTGTGGCCAATTATTTTGGTGGTTTGTCTTTTATAAGAGCGAGGAGGAGTTCAGTCTAGATTAATAATAATCTTTTGTGTGTCCAAGTCCAAGGTATACAGACCATAGCTGACATCAATGACATACTAGTATATAGAAAGTCCTTTTCATGCAGAGCATTGCGGGTAAATTAGGTAAAAAAAATTCCTATGGATGCGACCCGCATCAGTATACTAACACCCAGGTACCTATTTTGCTGATAGGTGAACAGTGACAGTAGGTGTCTTATGGAAGCACGTCTTAATGTTTCCACCCATACAAGGGATCGACCCCCGCATCTCAGTGTGTGATCTGAGTGAGCTAGCGATCCAGCTACGGGACAAAGGTTCTAAAGTTTGCTCAAGAATAAACTGAAAAAAAACTCATAATTTCTTTTTCACTTATGGACTCAAGAACGAGATAGAGAGAGAGAGAGAGAGAGAGAGAGAGAGAGAGAGAGAGAGAGAGAGAGAGAGAGAGAGAGAGAGAGAGAGAGAGAGAGGGAGATGAGTATGTGGGAGTCTGACAGTCCTGCGAGTGAAGGGAAGCACACCCCAGTGTGTCGTAATTGTAAATACCTGAAGGGAATCTTGAAGCAAATTGAGGAACTTGAATTTGAATTCTTACTACTACTACTACAACTACTATTACTACTACTACTGCTTCTACTACTACTACTACCACCACCACTACCGGGGCTGCTGCTGCTAATCCTGTTGCTGTTGCTGCTCCTTCCCCTGTTTGGCAAGGGGGGTACTACCTCCTGTGGTAGGGGGTGACACAACCACCCAGGGGGACTACCTCCTGTGGTAGTAGGTTTTTGACAAAAACCACCCGGAGGGACCCTTTCCTTTGGGATAGGGTTGGGAGACAACAAACCCAGGGAGGTACTACCGTCCTTTGGGAGTAGGTTTAGACCCAACCACCCAGGGGGGTACTATCCTGTGGTAAGGTTGGTAACCAACCCCAGGGGTACTACCTCCTGT
>WNWK01007911.1:0-32500 GCA_009830355.1 Cherax destructor
GGTGAGTATAACACCAGGCACATCTCCTGAAGCGCACATCAACCAAATAACTGCTGCAGCATACGGGCGCCTAGCAAACCTAAGAACAGCATTCCGACATCTTAATAAAGAATCGTTCAGGACCCTGTACACTGTGTACATTAGGCCCATACTGGAGTATGCAGCACCAGTTTGGAACCCACATTTATCCAAGCACGTAAAGAAGCTAGAGAAAGTGCAAAGGTTTGCAACAAGACTAGTCCCGGAGCTAAGGGGTATGTCCTACGAGGAGAGGTTAAGGGAAATCGACCTGACGACACTGGAGGACAGGAGAGATAGGGGGGACATGATAACGACATATAAAATATTGAGAGGAACTGACAAGGTTGACAGAGACAGAATGTTCCAAAGATGGGACACAGCAACAAGGGGACACAGTTGGAAGTTGAAGACTCAGACGAATCACAGGGATGTTAGGAAGTATTTCTTCAGTCACAGAGTAGTCGGGAAGTGGAATAGCTTGGGAAGCGATGTAGTGTAGGCAGGTTCCATACACAGCTTTAAGAAGAGGTATGATAAAGCTCATGGCGCAGGGAGAGTGACCCAGTAGCGGCCAGTGAAGAGGCGGGGCCAGGAGCTATGTCTCGACCCCTGCAACCACAACTAGGTGAGTACAACTAGGTGAGTACACACACACACACACACACACGTAGCAATGCTTTATTTACAGGGAGCAAAGTCAGGGTATTTTTCCAGAATGGTCTGTAATATACCACTGTGGATAAAATACTTTGACATATCTTGAACATTTCTGAGTGAGTTGTCTCTGAATTCATTAATTTTGTCGCACTCCAGTACATAATGACGCAGGGTGTGACAATAATCCAACTGACAAAGTTTACATTTTGTTTGGTCTACATCTGGTGGTGGTGATTTAACCTGCCAAAGATACTTGTAACCCAGCCGGAGGCGGGCGGTAGTGACATCCAAGAGTCTGCTTATTTTGTTGGATGGACCATAGACATGTGGCTCCTCCTGCATGATAGAATGATTATAGATGGACTGACTGGTGTCAATCTCCCTGAGCTTTAAGTCAATAAAATTCAGTTGAATTTCTTTTCGTATTATTGTTCTCAAACTGCTAACTGACAAGCCAAGATTGTAATCTATCCCCTCTTTGAAAGCATAAAACTTAGCCAATTTATCAGTTCTATCATGCATCTGAAGACCAATGTGAGATGGAATCCACAGCATGTGCACTCTGACTCTACTATCCAGAATCCTACCATACCTGTGCCTGGCTTCTGACACAAGCATGCTACAAGTTATACTTGATGAGTTGAGAGCATTTATGGATGACAGAGAATCAGTTACAATTAGAGAGTCAACCTTAGATACATGGACGCATTTGAGTGCAAGGAGTATGGCAAACAGTTCTGTCTGAAGGGTAGAGGCCCAGTTATTGATGCGTGCTCCAATTTCTTTAAGAGAGCCATCACTCTGTATGACAACAGCAGCACTACCAGCTGCACCAGTGGATTGGTGAACAGAACCATCAACGTAAATAATTTGTGAGAGAGTGTGCTGTTTGGCTAAATTATCAATACAGCTTAAGGCATCACGTTTGGCTTATTAACCCCAATTAGGATATTTCTTTCAGTAACACGATCTCTTATGCTTGGAATACCAGTTTTTTCTGCATATTTAAAATTTTGGCAGTACGAGGGCATCCTAAAATGATCCTCATTGCTTCGTTCTGCAGTTTTTCCAGCCCTGCAAGCTTCCAGTCAGACACAAGAGCAAGTAGTGGTGCAGCATAATCAACCAATGATCTAATATAAGCAAGATACATCATTTTCACAATTTTAACATTAGCACCATACCTGGGGTGAAACCCTGCCACAACTCTAAGTGCTCTCAGCCTTTCTTTGTATTGACGACAAAGAAAGGCTGTGGGATTATCTGTGATTAGACCTGGGAGTGATCATGTCAGAGAATCTCACCTTCAAGGATCATAACACTGTAGCAATCGCATCTGCTAGAAAAATGACAGGATGGATAATGAGAACCTTCAAAACCAGGGATGCCAAGCCCATGACGACACTTTTCAGTCCGCTTGTTCTATCTAGGCTGGAATATTGCTGCACACTAACAGCACCTTTCAAGGCAGGTGAAATTGCTGAATTAGAAAATGTGCAGAGAACCTTCACGGCACGCATAACTGCGATAAACCACCTCAATTACTGGGAACGCTTGAAGTTCCTAAACCTGTACTCCCTAGAAAACAGGCAGGAGAGATACATTATTATATACACTTGGAAAATCCTAGAAGGATTAGTACCAAACTTGCACACGAGTTACTCCCTACGAAAGCAAAAGACTCGGCAGACGATGCAACATCCCCCTAATGAAAAGCAGGGGTGCCACTAGCCCGTTGAGAGACAACACAATAAGTGTCAGGGGCCCAAGACTGTTCAACTGCCTCCCAGTGTACATAAGGGGGATTACCAATAGATCCTTGGCTGTCTTCAAGCAGGCACTGAACAGGCACCTAAAGTCAGTACCTGATCAGCCGGGCTGTGGTTCGTACGTCGGACTGCGTGCGGCCAGAAGTAACAGCCTGGTTGATCAGGCTCTGATTCACTATTAGGTCTGGTCACAGACCGGGCAACGGGGGTGTTGACCCCCGGAACTCTCTCCAGGTAAACTCCAGGAGTCTAAAGAAATGTCCCTAGGTACACCGCAGGGAGGAGTTCTCAGTCCCATGCTATTTAATATTCTGATTGTAGATGAATGGTTCAGAGAACCGACAAGTTATAAATTAGACACATATGCAACACTTGGGTATCTTTATTGAGGAAACGTTTCGCCACACAGTGGCTTCATCAGTCCAATACAAAGTAGAAAGGTGTAAGGAGAGAAGGAGTTTGAGTTAATCAGTCCCCCGGCATGGAGTCGATGTGTTCAGTCCATCAATCTTGTAGAAAGTACAGCACATGTCCGTAGAGGTGGCTTATATACTGTAGCCAGGTAAGGCAAAGCAGCAGGAGGCGGGGTCATAGTGGTACCATCCACTAGTCGAAGTAGGTCTTCGTCCAAAGGTTGGACAAGTGTTGAAGAATTCGTTTGTATCAAGATCCCAAGATGTTGTTGTGTCAGACAGGATGTAGATGAATGGTTCGGAGAACCGACAAGTTATAAATTAGACACATATGCAACACTTGGGTATCCTTAAACCAAGACAGCAATGCCTAAGCGTACGTAATAAGGCAAATAGATTACTGGGATTTATATCAAGAAGTGTTAGCAACAGAAGTCCAGACGTTATATTACAGCTTTATACATCATTAGTAAGGCCTCACCTAGATTACGCAGCTCAGTTCTGGTCTCCATATTACAGAATGGACATAAATTCGTTAGAAAACATTCAGCGTAGAATGACTAAATTAATACATAGCATTAGAAATCTTCCTTACGAAGAAAGATTGAAGACCCTTAAATTACATTCACTTGTAAGACGTAGAATGAGGGAGACATGATCGAGGTATACAAGTGGAAAATGAGGTATTAACAAAGGGGATATAAATAAGGTCTTGAGGTATCTCTCAAGAGAGAACCCGCAATAATGGATTCAAGTTAGATAAGTTTAGATTTAGAAAGGATATAGGAAAGTATTGGTTTGGAAATAGGGTAGTTGATGAATGGAACAGTCTGCCTAGTAGGGTTATTGAAGCAAGGACCTTGGGTAGTTTTAAATTTAGGTTGGATAAATTCATGAGTGAAAGGGGTTGGATTTGAGTGGGAATTGCACATGAGTAAATAAAATTATCAAAGCTTATTTTTGGGTAGCATTGAAAATTAGGTTGAACAAATATTCTGTTGGTGGGATGGAATGTGAAGGACTTGCCTAGAATGGGCCAACAGGCCTGCTGCAGTGTTCCTCCTTTCTTATGTTCTTATGTTCTTAATTTCTTCACGTTTTCCGTATCTGAGTAATTGAAATTTCTCATCATTGAACTTCATATTGTTTTCTGCAGCCCATTTAAAGATTTGGTTTATGTCTGCTTGGAGTCTAGCCGTGTCTTCAACGGTGGACACTGTCATACAGATTCGGGTGTCATCTGCAAAGGAAGACACAGCACTGTGGCTTATATCCCTGTCAATATCTGATATGAGGATGAGGAATAGGATGGGAGCAAGTACTGTGCCTTGTGGAACAGAGCTTTTCACAGTAGCTGCCTCAGACTTTACTCTGTTGACTACTACTCTTTGTGTTCTACATGTTAGGAAATTATAGATCCATCTACCAACTTTTCCTGTTATTCCTTTATCACGCATTTTGTGTGCTATTACACCATGGTCACACTTGTCAAAGGCTTTTGCAAAATCTGTGTATATAACATCTGCATTCTGTTTATCTTCTAGAGCATCCATGACCTTGTCGTAGTGGTCCAGTAGTTGGGACAGACAGGAGCAGCCTGCTCTAAACCCATGTTGTCCTGGGTTGTGCAATTGATGGGTATCAAGATGGGTGGCGATCTTGCTTCTTAGAACCCTTTCAAAGATTTTTATGATATGGGACGTTAGCGCAATTGGTCTGTAGTTCTTTGCTATTGCTTTACTGAACCCTTTGTAGAGCGGGGCTATGTCTGTTGTTTTTAGTAACTGCCATGCTCCCATGGCACTCTCATAAATAATTCATTTAGGTTTTCGATTTTCAGTCTGGTTAGTGGCTCGCTAAAAACTGAGTCATACTGGGACTTAAGGAACTCACGCAATATTCCAGCATAGATAGTGGTAGTAAGATTAATCTTCATTAGTTCTAAGTTTTAAAGTGTTTGCTATTATATAGATTCACCCAGTGCCACCTGTCTGTTCAGCCTATAGAGTTGTCTAGTATGCCGAGATGTCATACATAACATGGCCGAGCTGTCGTGTCAGTATCATATATACACTTGTGTAGTGTATGAAAATCTTCCTAGCTTTACATAGCCGGTCCCTTTGCATGTGACGTCAGACGCTGGTGCGCATGTGTATGCCCATAGACAGGCGTCAGCCTCACTATGCCATAGACCTACACTTAGACAAGAGGTGCTGGGTTACTGTTCCTCTCTCACGTAATATAGCAACTCCACCATCCATCCGTGAGTTTACTTATACCCATAGTTATATCTCTCAATACCCACACGACAGTGTGACGTGTGTTTTTATCTATGTATGTTATGAGGATGAGTATGCAGAAAACCAACCAATAAAAAGGACTTAATATCATGACATCAAAATCAAGTGGGAAGCTATAGGTGTCTTCCTCCGTGCACTCCAAATCTGTAATGAGTATCTTTCAGAACACAAGAAAGAAGGAGCAGTGCAGCATGACTGTTAGGCAGATCCATGTCACACCCACTTAAAAAAAAGGAGCACTGCTCCAGGCCTGCTGGCTTATGCTAAGCAGGTCGAACTCACACCCGCCCACACCCACTCATGTACTTGTCTAACCTCTTTTTAAAGCTACTCAAGGTTTTAGCTTCACTGTCTCTACTCGAGAGTTTGTTCCTCTCGTCCACTCTGTTACCAAAGCAGTGCTTTCCTATATCTTTTGTAAATCTATTTTTTTCCAACCGGAACCCATTGCTGTGAGTCCTGTCCTGATATCCAATCTTGAAAGACTGACTATCAAATTGGAGGGAGGGAGTATGGAGGAAGTGAATGTGTTCAGATATTTGGGAGTTGAATTTTCAGCAGATGAATGTATTAAAGATGAGGTGAACCATAGAATTGACGAGGAAAAAAAGGTGAGTAGTGCACTGAAGAGTCTGTGGAGACAAAAGACGTTATCCATGGAAGCAAAGAGAGGGAATGTATGAGAGTATAGTGGTACCAGTGCTGTTATATGGGTGTGAAGCATGGATGAATGTTGCAACAAGGAGAAGGCTGGAGGCAGTGGAGATGTCATATCTGAGGGCAATGTGTGGTGTGAATATTATGTAAAGAATTAGCAGTTTGGAGATCAGAAGAAGGTACATGGTTTCTAAAAGTATTATCCAGAGGAATGAGGAAGGGTTGTTGAGGTGGTTCGGACATTTAGAGAGAATGGAACAAAATAGAATGAGTTAGAGGGTGTATAAATCCGTAGTGGAAAGTAGGCAGGCTAGGGGTTGTTCTAAGAAAGGTTAGAGGGAGGGGGAAAAGGAGGTATTGTGTGCGAGGGGTTTAGACTTCCAGCAAGCATATGTGAGTGTGTTAGATAGGAAGAGTTGAGACAATTGGTTTTCATGACTTGACATACTGTTGGAGTGTAAACAAAGTAACATTTATGAAGGGATTCAAGGAAACCGGTTAGCCGAACTTGAGTCCTGGTGGTGAAAGTACAGTGTCTGCACTCTGAAAGAGGGGTGGAGATATAATGCAATTTTTTTATCTGTAGTGTAGGTGCACGTCTGGCAAGACAGTAATGGAGTGAATGATGATAAAAGTGCTTCTTCTTTTTCGGGTCACCCTGCGTTGGTGGGAAATGGTCGATGTGTGAATAAAAAAGTAATAAAATATATTTATATCCCTCTATTCCTGTTTTCCATTTACACACCTCAATAAAAATCGCCTCTAATTCTACGTCTTTACAGAGAGTGCAGATTCAAGGCCCTGAGTCTGTTGTCTCAGGAAAAGTTTCTGATACATTGGATCAACTTTGTCGTACTTTTCTGTATGTTTTCAAGCACATTTATGCCCATTCTGTAATAAGGTGAATAGAACTGTGGAGCATAATCTACGTGAGGCCTAAAACACGAGATATTTATGGCTGGAGTATACCTGGAGAGGGTTTCGGAGGTCAACGCCCCTTCGGCTCGGTCTGAGACCAGGCCTCATGGTGGATCAGGGTCTGATCAACCAAGCTGTTACTGCTGGCCGCACATAAACCGATAAGAACCACAGCCCGGCTGAACAGGTACTGACTTTAGGTGCCTGTCCAGTGCCTTCTTGAAGACAGCCAGGGGTTTGTTGGTAATCTCCCTTATGTATGCTGGGAGGCAGTTGAACAGCCTTGGGCCCCTGACGCTTAATGTGTTGTCTCTCAATGTACTCGTGGCACCCCTGCTTTTCATCGGGGGAATGTTGCATCTCCTGCCGAGTCTTTTGCTTTCATAGGGAGTGATTTTCGTGTGCAAGTTTGGTACTAATCCCTCTAGGATTTTTCAGATGTATATTATCATGTATCTTTCTCGCCTGCATTCCAGGAAATACAAATCAAGGGACTTCAACCATTCCCAGTTATTTAGGTGCTTTTTCATACTTATGTGTGCCGTAAATGTTCTCTGTACCTTCTCCATGTCAGCAATTTTGCCTGCCTTGAAGGGGGCAGTTAGTGTACAGCAGTATTCTAGCCTAGAGAGAACAAGCGATTTGAAGAGAATCATTATGGGCTTGGCATCCCTAGTTTTGAAGGTTCTCATTATTCATCCTATCATTTTTCTAGCAGATGAGGTAGATACATTGTTGTGATCTTTGAAGGTGAGATCCTCTGACATTATCACTCCCAGGGCTCTATTGTTTGGTTAGAATTTGTTTTATACCTGATACAGTTTTAATTTCTTCAAGTATTTCATATCTGGGTAGTTGAAATTTCTCTTCATTGAACTTCATATCGTTTTCTGCAGCCCATTTAAAGATTTGGTTGATGGAGAACACTGTCATGGCAATTCAGCAGTCATCTGCATTTATATAGTTGAAGAATAACTTGAGGACCCCTATTGTATATACTTCTTGATATGAAACTATTGTGAATAGTTACGTCTTGGTTTTAGATTACTGCTAACCAGAACCTCTAAATCTTTTTTGCATTCCGAATGATTAAGATCTACATTATTTAGTTTATACACGCCATGATTATATTACACTGCATCTGCCACTTCTCCGGCCACTCCACCAGTCTATTCAGATCTTCCTGTAGTGCTCTTGCGTCCTCGTTAAAATTAATCAGACGGCCTGGTTTCTTATCAGCAAGCTTGCTTATGTGCTATTTATTCCATCATCTATGTCGTTTATGTGAATTGTGAACAACAAATTGCCCAACACTGACCCCTGTGGAACACCACTTGTGAGACCACGCCACTCTCAATACTCTTTATTGTCTATTTTTCAATCACGCCTCTATCCAAGATAGAGCGCCATCTTGCGCTACCGTCCACAGGATGGATATGGGGTGCACAATAAACTAGCCACTTCAGTGGCAAAATCTAATCTATCCAAGACAAATTTTCTCCTATTCCGTCTGCCTCTATTTTCCTCAACAATCTCCGATGTGGAACTCTATCAAAAGCCTTACTGAAGTCAATAGTCACAGTACTATAGTCATTACCATGATGTACCTCCTCAAATACCTTAATAAAAAAGTTATTAAATTCTTAAGACAGGAACGCCCTTTTGTAAAACCGTGCTGAGATTCACTGACTAATTTCTCTTCAAGATGGGTTCGAGTAGCCTCGGCAATTATTGATTCAATCAATTTTCCCACAATGGAGGTTAGGCTAATTGGTCCATAATTCGAAGCTAAAGACCTCTCACCTGCCTTGTAGATAGATATCACATTTGCCATTTTCCACTTACCTTTTACCACGTCACTGTAGTGATGCGTTGACAACACTAAACAATGGTTTGCTAAGTTCCTTCTTACACTCCTTTATAACCATTGAGAACAGTTCATCAAACCGCTGGACAACTCAGACTAGTCAGCCGGATTATGGTTAAAGATATATAATAGTTAGCTGGATCATGGGTGACTCATTGTACATATTGCAAAATCTTGTAACGAAGTTTTCGTAATGCCAAATTATATTATAAGAGATTCAGTGTAAGAAAGTTGATAATCCACACCTGAGAAGAAACCGTCTTAGAAGCCAATAAAAGAACCATAACTAGGTCAATAGAAGAACCACAACTAGGTCAATAAAACTCCATAACTAGATCAATAAAAGAACCATAACTAGATCAATAAAAACACCATAACTAGGTCAATAAAAGAACCATAACTAGGTCAATAAAAGAACCATAACTAGGTCAATAAAAGAACCATAATTAAGTCAATAAAAGAATCATAACTAGATCAATAAAAACACCCTAACTAGGTCAATAAAGAACCATAACTAGGTCAATAAGAACACCCTAACTAGGTCAATAAGAACACCATAACTAGGTCAATAAAAGAACCATAACAAGGTCAGTAAAAGAACCATAACTAGGTCAATAGAAGTACCATAACTAGGTCAATAAAAGAACCATAACTAGATCAGTAGTAGGTTGGTAGACAGCAACCACCCAGGGAGGTACTACCGTCCTGCCAGTTGACTGTGAAACAGAAACCTGAAACTGTTTTACATGATGGTAGGATTGCTGGTGTCTTTTTTCTGTCTCATAAACACGCTGGATAACAGGTATATCTAGCTACTTCTACTTACACTTTAGGTCACACTACACTGGCATACACATGCATATATATACATACACACATCTAGGTTTTTCTTCTTTTTCTTAATAGCTCTTGTTCTTTTTATTTTCTCTATTGTCCATGGGGAAGTGGAAAAGAATCTTTCCTCCGTAAGCAGTGCGTGTCGTATGAGGCGACTAAGATGCCGGGAGCAATGGGCTAGTAACCCCTTCTCCTGTACAAATCTACTAAAAGCGAGAAGAAGAAAAACTTTATAAAACTGGGTTGTCTGAATGTGCGTGGATGTAGTGCGGATGATAAGAAAGAGATGATTGCCGATGTTATGAATGAAAAGAAGTTGGATGTCCTGGCCTAAGCGAAACAAAGCTGAAGGGGTAGGCGAGTTTCAGTGGGGAGAAATAAATGGGATTAAGTCAGGAGTATCTGAAAGAGTTAGAGCTAAGGAAGGGGTAGCAATAATGTTGAAGGATAAGTTATGGAAGGAAAAGAGGGAATATGAATGTGTAAATTCAAGGATTATGTGGATTAAAATAAGGGTCGGATGCGAAAAGTGGGTCATAATAAGCGTGTATGCACCTGGAGAAGAGAGGAGTGTAGAGGGAGAGAGAGATTTTGGGAGATGTTAAGCGAATGTATAGGAACTTTTGAACCAAATGAGAGAGTAATTGTTGTAGGGGACCTAAATGCTAAAGTGGGAGAAACATGCAGAGAGGGTGTAGTAGGTAAGTTTGGGGTGCCAGGTGTAAATGATAATGGGAGCCCTTTGATTGAACTTTGTATAGAAAGGGGTTTAGTTATAGGTAATACATATTTTAAGAAAAAGAGGATAAATAAGTATACAAGATATGATGTAGGGCGTAATGACAGTAGTTTGTTGGACTATGTATTGGTAGATAAAAGACTGTTGAGTAGACTTCAGGATGTACATGTTTATAGAGGGCCACAGATATATCAGATCACTTTTTAGTTATAGCTACAGTGGGAGTAAAAGGTAGATGGGATACAAGGAAAATAGAATCAGTAAGTAAAGAGAGGTGAAGGTTTATAAACTAAAGAGGAGGCAGTTAGGGTAAGATATAAACAACTATTGGAGGATAGATGGGCTAGTGAGAGTGTAGGCAATGGGGTCGAAAATGTATGGGGTAGATTTAAAAATGTAGTGTTAGAGTGTTCAGCAGAAGTTTGTGGTTACAGGCGAGTGGGTGCGGGAGGGAAGAGGAGCGATTGGTGGAATGATGATGTAAAGAGAGTAGTAAGGGAGAAAAGTTAGCATATGAGAGGTTTTTACAAAGTAGAAGTGATGCAAGGAGGGAAGAGTATATGGAGAGAAAAAGAGAGGTTAAAGAGTGGTGAAGCAATGTAAAAAGAGAGCAGATGAGAGAGTGGGTGAGATGTTATCAGCAAATTTTGTTGAAAATAAGAAAAGTTTTGGAATGAGATTAATAAGTTGAGGAAGCCTAGAGAACAAATGGATTTGACAGTTAAAAATAGGAGAGGAGAGTTATTAAATGGAGAGTTAGAGGTATCGGGAAGATGGAGAGAATATTTTGAGGAGTTGTTAAATGTTGATGAAGACAGGAAGCTGTGATTTCGTGTGTAGGGCAAGGAGGAATAACATCTTGTAAGAGTGTGGAAGAGCCAGTTGTGGGTGTGGGGGAAGTTCGTGAGGCAGTGGGTAGAATGAAAGGGGTAAGGCAGCTCGGATTGATGGGATAAAGATAGAAATGTTAAAAGCAGGTGGGGATATAGTTTTGGAGTGGTTGGTGCTATTATTTAATAAATGTATGGAAGAGGGTAAGGTACCTAGGGATTGGCAGAGAGCATGTATTGTTCCTTTGTATAAAGGCAAAGGGGACAAAAGAGAGTGCAAAAATTATAGGGGAATAAGTCTGTTGAGTGTACCTGGTAAAGTGTATGGTAGAGTTATTATTGAAAGAATCAAGAGTAAGACAGAAAGCAGGATAGCAGATGAACAAGGGGCTTTAGGAAAGGTAGGGGTGTGTAGACCAAGTGTTTACAGTGAAACATATAGGTGAACAGTATTTGGATAAGGGTAAAGATGTTTTTGTGGCATTTATGGATTTGGAAAAGGCGTATGATAGGGTAGATAGGGGGGCAATGTTGCAGATGTTGCAGGTGTATGGAATAGGAGGAAGGTTACTGAAAGCAGTGAAGAGTTTTTATGAGGATAGTGAGGCTCAGGTTAGAGTGTGTTGGAGGGAGGGGGACTATTTCCCAGTAAAAGTGGGCCTTAGACAAGGATGTGTGATGTCACCGTGGTTGTTCAATATATTTATAGATGGGGTTGTAAGAGAAGTGAATGCGAGGGTCTTGGCAAGAGGTGTTGGGCTAAAAGATAAAGAAGCAAATACAAAGTGGGAGTTGTCACAGTTGCTTTTTGCTGATGACACTGTGCTTTTGGGAGATTCTGAAGAGAAGTTGCAGAGGTTGGTGGATGAATTTGGTAGGGTCTGTAAAAGAAGAAAATTGAAAGTGAATATAGGAAAGAGTAAGGTGATGAGGATAACAAAAAGAATAGGTGACGAAAGATTGGATATCAGATTGGAGGGAGAGAGTATGGAGGAGGTGAATGTATTCAGATATTTGGGAGTGGACATGTCGGCGGATGGGTCTATGAAGGATGAGGTGAATCATAGAATTGATGAGGGAAAAAGGGTGAGTGGAGCACTTCGGAGTCTGTGGAGACAAAGAACCTTGTCCATGGAAGTAAAGAAGGGAATGTATGAGAGTATAGTTATACCAACGCTCTTATATGGGTGTGAAGCATGGGTGATGAATGTTGCAACGAGGAGAAGGCTGGAGGCAGTGGAGATGTCATGTCTGAGGTCAATGTGTGGTGTGAATATAATGCAGAGAATTCGGAGTTTGGAAATTAGGAGGAGGTGCGGGATTACCAAAACGATTGTCCAGAGAGCTGAGGAGGGGTTGTTGAGGTGGTTTGGACATGTAGAGAGAATGGAACGAGACAGAGTGACTTCGAGAGTGTATAAATCTGTAGTGGAGGGAAGGCGGGGTAGGGGTCGGCCTAGGAAAGGTTGGAGGGAGGGTAAAGGAAGTTTTGTGTGCGAGGGCTTGGACTTCCAGCAAGCATGTGTGAGCGTATTTGATAGGAGTGAATGGAGGCATATGGTTTTAATACTTGACGTGCTGTTGGAGTGTGAGCAAAGTAACATTTATAAAGGGGATTCAGGAAACCGGCAGGCCGGACTTGAGCCCTGGAGATGGGAAGTACAGTGTCTGCACTCTGAAGGAGGGGTGTTAATGTTGCAGTTTTATAACTGTAGTGTAAAGCACCCCTCTGGCAAGACAGTGATGGAGTGAATGATGATGAAAGTTTTTCTTTTTCGGGCCACCCTGCCTTGGTGGGAATCGGCCGATGTGTTAATAATAATAAAAAAAAACTAGATCAGTAAAAGAACCATAACTAGGTCAATAAAAGCACCATAACTAGGTCAATAAAAGCACCATAACTAGGTCAATAAAAATACCATAACTAGGTCAATAAAAGTACCATAACTAGGTCAATTAAAGCACCATAACTAGGTCAATAAAAACACCATAACTAGGTCAATAAAAACACCATAACTAGGTCAATAAAACGCCATAACTAGGTCAATAAAGCACCATAACTAGGTCAATAAAAACAGCATAACTAGGTCAATAAAAGTACCATAACTAGGTCAATAAAAGCACCATAACTAGGTCAATATTGCCGCCCCAGAATGGGCCTCAATGTATATGTTGTATAATGTATATTTCCATTTTCTATAATTTTATATTGCTGATATTCTCGATAATAGCTAAATCGTTAATATTGTGCTTTATACTATTATTGGACTATTATTTGACCTTATTTGACTTAGCTATGTTTATTAGGTAGGATGTAATATTATAAATTATGACACTAGGCTTGTTGCTGGGAGGAGTCACGTGATTCCACCTGCGGCGGGTGGCTGCTGCTTCTTCCTCGAGAGCACTACGCAGCTGGACATCGTTGAGTCAACACCTCTCTCCAGTCCCTGCTTGTTTTCTCGCCATTTAGACTGTGTGTGGTAGAGTATGTGTTCGGTGGTGAGACGAAACATACTTCTCAGGACTCTGTGTAACTCTGTTCACAGAGGATAGACTAGACAGTGATTTTCGACGTTTTTCTGGGTTGTGTCACATTGACACACTTTGATAACTCAGGTCTCTAGCTACAGCTCCTGACCTAATTCGATAAGGCATCTGTGCACCGCCACAGTTTGGGATTGTTTATGCTGAACCTAGCTTCAGTAGAAAGGGAGTTTTGTGACTGTTTTGGAGGATCTATTGATGGTCCCCAGTTAGGGTCGTTTTTCTATCTCCTGGTTCCTGATGCTGTGTTGCTGTTGCCTGTTATATTGCTGTTATGCGAATTGGTCATTTTACTGGTCAATCAAGCTGTTCTGATTGTCAGTTTGTTAGAGAAGCTAGCTTATGAGAAGTTCAGTCGGACACTGGTTGAGTCGAGTCTTAAGAGTTCCTGGAGTCTCTCATACACAAATATATTCTTATTTTCATATATCTGTATTATTGTACTTACATTGTACCTGATGGTACTTCAGAGTCATTTGGATATATGTGCCCTCAGCACAGCATTATTGTATATGAGAGCAGTGTAGGAGCTAACCTCCTAATTAGCCTCCTAATTGATGTCTTAATTAATATCTTTATATTTGATTTACTTTGCTACCCTAGATTTTCTCACTTTGATAATAAACCTTTTAAATATATTTCGTTGGTTAGTACCCTATCAGTTGCAATCCTCTTAAGATATATAATATGTTGGATAACTGGACCAGGATACTGACTTTGTTGCAAAAGCCCAGTAACAGGCTGGATGCTAGAAGGGCTATCCTTTCTAGTGTTCACTGGAGATGTCTATTACTAATAGATATCGTGTCATTTTGTAACAGTCAATAAAAACACCATAACTAGGTCAATAAAACGCCATAACTAGGTCAAAAAACACCATAACTAGGTCAATAAAAACACCATAACTAGGTCAATAAATGTACCATAACTAGGTCAATAAAAACACCATAACTAGGTCAATAAAAGTACCATAACTAGGTCAATAAAATCACCAAAACTATGTCAATAAAAACACCTTAACCAGGTCAATAAAAGCACCATAACTTGGTCAATAAAAACACCATAACTAGGTCAATAAAACACCATAACTAGGTCAATAAAAACACCATAACTAGGTCAATAAAAGCACCATAACTAGGTCAATAAGAACATAACTTGGCCAATAAAAACACCATAACTAGGTCAATAAAACACCATAACTAGGTCAATAAAAGTACCATAACTAGGTCAATAAAAACACCATAACTAGGCCAATAAAAACACCATAACTAGGTCAATAAAACACCATAACTAGGTCAATAAAAGTACCATAACTAGGTCAATAAAAACACCATAACTAGGTCAATAAAAACACTATAACTAGGTCAATAAAACACCATAACTAGGTCAATAAAAGTACCATAACTAGGTCAATAAAAACACCATAACTAGGTCAATAAAAACACTATAAATGCACCAGCAGGGAACGCAGCTACAATGAATCCTAGCAAACGGAAATCCAATCTATGCAAATACTATGCCCTGGGTATCTGCAGCACGGTATATCTGGTAAAACAGGTGGGACATGCACCTCTGACCACCCCAAAAAATGCCGCACCCACATGTCAACAGAAGAGTGCAACTTTCCCTCCTGTAACTTATTTCACCCAGAAATGTGTCACTCATCAATCCATGAAAGAAAATGCTACAACACATACTGCCAGGCACATCATCTAAAGGGGACAAGAAGACACAGACCAGCCAGACTATGGGAAACAAAAGAGGGAAGCCACAACCCCTCCAGGGACGGAGTTTTTTTTAGGGCCAGGAGAGAAAAAAGACTGGCAAGAAATGACAATAATCCTACACCAACTGAAAACACTTCTGGACAGAGGCACAGTCATTAGCCTCCACTCCAGAACAACAGATATTAGAGCCAGAAAATAAAACCTCCCTAAATTCCACCAATATAACGACATTTGTTTTTGCAAACATACAGGGTCTAAAGCCGTCAAAAAACAACAAAATTCCTTACATCAAGGGACTGCTCACGGAGTCAAATGCAATGTTTGCGGCATTCACAGAGACCCACATAAAGGATCATTATGACAACGATATATGGATCCCAGGTTATAACCTATTCAGATACAACAGACTAAACAGGCAACAAGGGGGAGAGGGTTGGCCTGTACATCACAGAGTCGCTCATTTGCTCAGAACTACTAAATCCTCAAATGATGTAGTTGAAGTTTTGGCGGTAAAGATTGTAAACCAAAACCTTGTCATTGTGGTGGTATACAAGCCTCCAGACACAACTTCCAGCAATTCCAGGAGCAACTTTTGAAAATTGACCACTGTCTGGAAAATCTCCCAACTCCTGCCCCAAACATCTTACTACTAGGAGATTTCAACTTGAGACACCTAAAATGGAGGAGTATAGCAAACAGTGTTTTAGCAGAGATCACCCCAGGAGGCAGCGCAGGTGAAAATTCACACACACACGAACTATTAAATCTCTGCGCCAAATTCACCTTAAACCAGCAAATATTAGAGCCAAGAAGACTAGAAAATACGCTGGACCTCATCTTCACTAACAACGACGATCTGATACGGAATATAACTGTATCAAAGACAATACACTCAGACCACAACATAATAGAGGTACAGACATTCATGCACAGGGCTCCTGACCAGCAAAATGTGATCATTCATGAAGGTCTCTTCACAAAATTCAATTTTAATAACAAAAACATACATTGGGATCAAGTCAACCATGTCCTAAATGAAACAAGCTGGGAAGATATCCTAAACAACACGGATCCGAACAGTTGCCTAGAAAAAAATAGCTCTGTGGTTCTTGAGATCTGCTCAAGGCACATTCCATTAAGAAAAAGAAAGAGAAGATGTAAACTAGAAAGAGAGAGACGCTCCCTATACAGACGAAGGCGAGGAGTCACAGAGCTGCTGAGAGGGGCCAATATATCTGAAATACGTAGAGAGGCACTGGTCAATGAAATTGCAAATTTCGAACTTAAACTGAAGGAATCTTACAGGAGACAAGAATCACAGGAAGAACTAAAAGTCATAAAGGAAATTGAAAAACAAAAACAAAAATACTTCTTCTCTTATGCTAAATCTATGGGAAAAACAACATCCAGTATTGGGCCCCTGCTTAGGTGGGATGGGACATACACAGATGACAGCCCAGACATGAGTGAGATATTAAAGCCCCAATACGACTCAGTGTTCAGCGAGCCGCTGCCCAGACTAAGGGTCGACAATCCAAATGAATTCTTTATGAACGAAACGCAAAATTTGGTCATCTCAAAAATCTCGGATATTATCCTAACTCCACAAGACTTTGAAAAGGCAATAAATGACATGCTTATGCACTCTGCCCCAGGCCCAGACTCATGGAACTCAGTGTTCATCAAGAATTGCAAGTAGCCCCTATCGGGTGCCTTCAGCATTCGATGGAGAGGGAGTATGGACACAGGGTCATCCCACACACACTAAAAACAGCAGACATAGCCCCACTCCACAAGGGTGGCAGTAAAGCAATTGCAAAGAACTACAGACCGATGCACTAACATCCCATATAAAAATCTTTGTGAGGGTTCTAAGAAGCAAGATCGCCAACCACCTAGATACCTATCAATTACACAACCCAGGGCAACACGGGTTTAGAGCAAGTCGCTTCTGCCTGTCCCAGCTCCTGGACAACTATGACAGGATCCTGGATGCTGTTAAGGATAAACAAAATACAGATGTAGTATACACAGACTTTGCAAAAGCTTTCGACAAGTGTGACCATGGCGTAATAGCACACAAAATGCGTATTAAAGGAATAACAGGAAAAGTTGGTAGATGGATCTATAACTTCCTGACAAATAGAGCACAAAGAGTAATAGTAAACAGAGTAAAGTCCCAGGCAGGTACGGTGAAAAGCTCTGTTCCACAAGGCACAGTACTCGCTCCCATTCTATTCCTCATCCTCATTTCTGACATAAACAGAGATGTAAGCCATAGCTCCGTGTCTTCCTTTGCGGATGACACCCGGATTGCCATGGCAGTGACCTCCATTGAAGAGAATGCAAAACTCCAAGCGGACATCAACCAAATCTTCAAATGGTCCACTCAAAACAATATGAAGTTCAACGAGGAGAAATTTCAACTACTCAGATATGGAAAACTTGAGAAAATAAAAAATGTATCAAGGTATACGACAAATTCTAACCATACAATAGAGCGAAAAAGAAATGTGAAAGACTTGGGAGTGATAATGTCAGAGGATCTCGTCTTTAAAGACCACAACAATGTATCTACCTCATCGGCTAGGAAAATTTTAAGATGTATAATGAGAACCTTCAAAACTAGGGACGCCAAGCCCATGATGACACTCTTCAAATCACTTGTTCTCTCTAGGCTGGAATACTGTTGTACACTAACTGCCCCCTTCAAGACTGGCGAATTGCAGACCTGGAGAGTGTACAAAGAACTTTCACAACACACATAAGTACGATAAAGCACCTAAATTACTGGGAACGGTTGAAGGTACTTGATCTATATTCCCTGGAACGCAGGCGAGAGAGATACATGATAATATACACTTGGAAGGTCCTGGGAGGATTGGTACCAAACCTGCACATGAAAATCACTCCCTATGAAAGCAAAAGACTCGGCAGGAGATGCAACATTCCCCCGATGAAAAGCAGGGGCGCCACGAGTACACTGAGAGACAACACCATAAGTGTCCAGGGCCCAAGACTGTTCAACTGCCTCCTAGCATACATTAGGGGGATTACCAATAGACACCTGGCTGTCTTCAAGAAGGCACTGGACAGGCACCTAAAGTCAGTACCTGAGCAACCGGGCTGTGGTTCGTACGTCAGTTTGCGTGCGGCCGGCAGTAACAGCCTGGTTGATCAGACCCTGGTCCACCATGAGGCCTGGTCTCAGACCTGGCCGCGGGGCGTTGACCCCCGAAACCCTCTACAGGTAAACTCCAGGTAATAACTAGGTCAATAAAAACACCATAACTAGGTCAATAAAAACACCATAAGTAGGTCAATAAAAGTACTATAACTAGGTGAATAAAAATACCATAACTAGGTCAATAAAAATACCATAACTAGGTCAATAAAACACTATAACTAGGTCAATAAAAGTACCATAACTTGGTCAATAAAAGCACCATAATAAGTCAATAAAAACACCTAAACTAGGTCAATAAAAGCACCATAACTAGGTCAATAAGAACACCATAACTAGGTCAATAAAAATACCATAACTAGGTCAATAGAAGTACCATAATTTGGTCAATAAAAACACCATAATAGGTCAATAAAAACACCTTAACTAGGTCAATAAAAGCACCATAACTAGGTAAATAAAAGTACCATACCTAGGTCAATAAAACACCATAACTAGGTCAATTAATCACCATAACTAGGTCAATAAATACACCATAACTAGGTCAATAAAAGTACCATAACTAGGTTAATAAAAGTGCCATAACTAGGTCAATAAAAACACCATAACCTGGACAATAAAAACACCATAACTAGGTCAATAAAAGTACCACAACTAGGTCAATAAAAGTACCATAACTAGGTCAATAAAAGTATCATAACTTGTGTTGTAGTCTGTGCTTATGAGGGAGACCTAATTAACCACACCTTGTCTTGGCAAATAGCTGTCAGCAACGCCTCCTTGCTGAAGTCTTGTTCTTGAACTAGCGTCAGGTCAAAACCCGTGTTGCACTCCTCATTGGTGAGGTGCTTGCAGGACCATATATGGCCGAGGAAACAGCTAGAGAGGAAGATTCTGGCGGAGCTCTGGCCTGTGTGCAGAACTCTGGGCACGAGATTTTGTCAGAGCTGCTGCCTGGGTGCAGAGCTTGGGAAAGAGTCTCTGGAGGAGACACTGGCAGAGTACTGGCTGTCTCCAGCAGTCTCCTCCAGAGACTCTCTCCCAAGCTCTGCACCAGGCAGCAGCTCTGCCAGAATCTCGTGCCCAGAGTTCTGCACACAGGCCAGAGCTCTGCCAGAATCTGCCTCTCTAGATGTTTCCTCGGCCATATATGGTCCTGCAAGCACCTCACCAATGAGGATGCAACACGTGTTTTGACCTGACGCTAGTTCAAGAAAAAAAGACCTGAGACTTAAGCATGGAGGCGTGGCTGACAGCTATTTGCCAAGGCAATGTGTGGTTAATTAGGTGTCCCTCACAAGCACAGACTACATCACAAACTAGGTCAATGAAAGTACCATAACCAGGTCAATAAAAGCACCATATCTAGTTCAATAAAAGCACCATAACTAGTTCAATACAACCAGCATAACTAGGTCAATAAAAGTACCATAACTAGGTCAATAAATGCACCATAACTAGATCAATAAAAGCACCATAACTAGGTCAATAAAATCACCATAACTAGGTCAATAAATGCACCATAGCTAGATCAATAAAAGCACCATAACTAGGTCAATAAAAGCACCATAACTAGGTCAATAAAAGCACCATAACTAGGTCAATAAAAGCACCATACATTCCCTAATACCAGTTTATTTCAGGTCAGAACCATCATCAAGTATCATACTAATATTTTTGAAAATAAACGAGAGTTCTTATAAAAGTCTAAATAATTACAACATTAATAATAACTCTGGGTAAAAAAAACTAAACAATTACTGACATATACTTAAAAAATAAACACTGGAATAAATTACATAAACATTGGAATAAATTACATAAACATTGATAAGAATT
The DNA here is from genome assembly GCA_009830355.1 of Cherax destructor. Taxonomy (NCBI): domain Eukaryota; kingdom Metazoa; phylum Arthropoda; class Malacostraca; order Decapoda; family Parastacidae; genus Cherax; species Cherax destructor. Next base: position 20,306 of record WNWK01007911.1, read on the forward strand.
ATTATCATTGATTTAAACGAAATTATTGATATAGTAATTATAACCATTGATATATACTAAATAACCATTATTATTATTATTATTATTATTATTACGAAATAAATTCTCTGCAACTTCATGAAATTATAAAATTTATATTTTTCTCCATTACATTATAAATGATTTTAATACGAATTAAAAATTTAAGTAACAATTAAAAATGAAAAAAAATATTAGTTGTTTTTAAAATAATATCAACAAAATTATTACTTGTTTTACATAAATTATTTTTTTTTCATGATAATTTCTCAAATAATTCAGAAAATATTATACAGAAATACACAAAATAATTACAATTACATAATAGTTTTTTTTATCTATATTTCACCATAATGACTTATAAATGAATTATTTCCCTTCTCTTGAGAAATATGACAACTGTAACGTAAATAATCTCCTCTACCTTCAACATTTCTTATAATAACGTAAATAATCTCCTCTACCTTCAACATTTCTTATAATAACTTAAATAATCTCCTATACCTTCAACATTTCTTATAATAACTTAAATAATCTCCTCTACCTTCAACATTTCTTATAATAACTTAAATAATCTCCTCTACCTTCAACATTTCTTATAATAACGTAAATAATCTCCTCTACCTTCAACATTTCTTATAATAACTTAAATAATCTCCTATACCTTCAACATTTCTTATAATAACTTAAATAATCTCCTATACCTTCAACATTTCTTATAATAACTTAAATAATCTCCTCTACCTTCAACATTTCTTATAATATAAAACCAACATTCTAGATTTGACAAAATTTATTTGCAATTACTTTTGTTTTCACAAATGACTAATGATAATTAATAATGCTTAATAAATAGACAATTTAATAACAGATAATTATATACATTCTAATAAATTCTTTAATACTAGTCCAGAATATAAACAAAAGTGAATTCGCTTTAATAATAATATTTAGTGTCTTGTGGGATGCTGTGAAGTCTATTGGAAGATGGGAATTTTTTTAGGGGGTTTATTGTGTTGTGATTAATGGTTCTTTATTTTTTAATGGTTCTTGTAGGTTTTTAATGGTTCTTGTGGGTTTTTAAAGGTTCTTATAGGTTTTTAATGGATCTTGTAGGTTTTTAATGGTTCTTGTGGGTTTTTAATGGTTCTTGTGGGTTTTTAATGGTTCTTGTAGGTTTTTAATGGTTCTTGTGGGTTTGTAAATAAAGTTAACATCATGAACACTGCAAGAAATAAGACTAGTATGGAAAGCTTTATAAATGACAAAGTTTGCCTTGATTTACAAGGTTTTTCAAGTCAGACGCTGGTTGATAGCCCAGCTGTCAGCAAGTGACGAGGACACATGTAACATAACACTGGTTGATAACCCAGCTGTCAGCAAGTGACGAGGACACATGTAACATAACACTGGTTGATGACCCAGCTGTCAGCAAGTGTGACAAGGACACATGTAACATAACACTGGTTGATGACCCAGCTGTCAGCAAGTGTGACAAGGACACATGTAACATAACACTGGTTGATGACCCAGCTGTCAGCAAGTGTGACAAGGACACATGTAACATAACACTGGTTGATAGCCCAGCTGTCAGCAAGTGACGAGGACACATGTAACATAACACTGGTTGATGACCCAGCTGTCAGCAAGTGTGACAAGGACACATGTAACATAACACTGGTTGATAGCCCAGCTGTCAGCAAGTGACGAAGACACATGTAACATAACACTGGTTGATAGCCCAGCTGTCAGCAAGTGTGACAAGGACACATGTAACATAACACTGGTTGATGACCCAGCTGTCAGCAAGTGTGACAAGGACACATGTAACATAACACTGGTTGATGACCCAGCTGTCAGCAAGTGTGACAAGGACACATGTAACATAACACTGGTTGATGACCCAGCTGTCAGCAAGTGTGACAAGGACACATGTAACATAACACTGGTTGATGACCCAGCTGTCAGCAAGTGACGAGGACACATGTAACATAACACTGGTTGATAGCCCAGCTGTCAGCAAGTGTGACAAGGACACATGTAACATAACACTGGTTGATAGCCCAGCTGTCAGCAAGTAACGAGGACACATGTAACATAACACTGGTTGATAGCCCAGCTGTCAGCAAGTGTGACAAGGACACATGTAACATAACACTGGTTGATGACCCAGCTGTCAGCAAGTGTGACAAGGACACATGTAACATAACACTGGTTGATAGCCCAGCTGTCAGCAAGTGTGACAAGGACACATGTAACATAACACTGGTTGATGGCCCAGCTGTCAGCAAGTAACGAGGACACATGTAACATAACACTGGTTGATAGCCCAGCTGTCAGCAAGTGTGACGAGGACACATGGTCATTCGAACTGAGATCAAAATAAGAAATGATCGTAAATAAGCAAACCCTTACTTAGGTAAAAGGACACAAGTACAACTAATGCGACATTCTGGTGTGGCAACGTTTCGCTCTCCAGGAGCTTTGTCAAGCCGTAACAGTTTGACAGATCTCATCGAGAGCGAAACGTCGCCACAGTAAAATGTCAATTTAGTTGCACATGTGTTCTTGTAACTAACATGTCAGTAATTCTACCAACGTTATTAGAAAGCAAACTCTGAAGCAGCTGTGAACAGACTGTCAGGTGGCCAGTACCGGGCCAAGTACAATGTTCGTCTCTACAGCAAGCACTGGCGTCTCTACAGCAAGCACTGGCGTCTCTACAGCAAGCACTGGCGTCTCTACAGCAAGCACCGTCCTGCCGCCAACGTGCTGAGACTGATCTCCAGGATGGAGTATGTAGAAGGAGGGAGGACAAGTGTCATAAGAATTCACATCTTTTCTCCCTAAACACGGGGTGATTTAATGGCCATTCCTGAGTACAACGGAGGGAAAACATTTTCTAGTCATACACATGTGCGTTGGCTGCAAGAAATACATTTTGTTCGGAGTATTAACCCGGAGGGTTAGTATTAATGGATAACCCAAGAAAGCCAATCAATGTGGATCTTATTTCCATTAAGTTCTTTTGATCCTCTTCCCCAGGAAGTGGTCCACAACGGTTAATTAACACCCAGGAACCTACTTTCTACTAGGTGAACGAGGTCAACATGCCCAAGGTTTCAACTGATCCTTAACCCCTGTCCTTCAGCTATGGGTGGAAGATGCTGTCATTTGAGCTTCAAGTATACTTCTGACTTGAAAAAACTCTAGAGAGCCAAACAGTGTCACAAAAAGAATATATCTCTATCTTCATAATGTACACTAAACCCGGCCAGGAAATAATACGTGTATTTTCACTTGATGTTCTTTGAAAGACAATATGCAATTAAAACTCTCTAAGTTTCAGAGCAGTAGACAATTGAATAACAATAAGAACATGAAACTCTTGAAATCAGAACATGTATATACATTACTATCAAGGCTCGGAATCACTCCTAATCCCACTTAAAACACTCTAGAAAGTTTAACAAGCGGTAACCTTGACGAGAGACCTAGCAACACTGACACAACGACACTGGTATCTACAGTAAATCACAAAACAGCTTTGCGAGTAGTGACCTGGGTGTGACAATAAATGTAAATTAAAATGAAATATATATATAAAATAGCACATTTTGAAGTAGAATAAAATATGTGGAAGATACGAACTACAAGATTATCTACATTATCATGATATGATATTCTAGACTTAGCGAACGTGTCGGTCCAGGATACTGAATGAACGGCATTACCCACTATACTTAGTGAACGTTGTGACCCCACTATACTTAGTGAACGTTGTGACCCCACTATACTTAGTGAACGTTGTGACCCCACTATACTTAGTGAACGCCTCGTCTCACAATACTTAGCGAACGTCTCGACCAAAGATACTGAATGAACGGCATGACCCACCTAGTGAACGTCTCGACCCAAGATACTTAATGACGGTCATGAATGTCTTGTCCCTCAACACTTAGTGAACGTCTAGACGCACGATATTTAGTGAACGGCTCGACGCACGATATTTAGTGAACGCCTCGACGCACGATATTTAGTGAACGCCTCGACACAATACTTAGTGAACGTTTCGCCTGAAGATACTCAGGAGGCTGGGCACACAAGGTATATTTTGCTGTCAAAACAATTAACCTTAAACAGAGAAGAAGTCATTTTCGGGATAATCCCCAGAAAGGCAAACAGTGTTTTGTAATTCCCTTTTTAGGGGTTCTCCTAGGTTCATCACCCCCATCCCCATCCTCGCCGGATGCAGCCCACAACAGTCTGGTAACACAATGACTATTTTCTTTTAAGACTTGGCCAAAATTCTGACTAGAGTGAAGGTAAAACAAAGTCCGGAGTAACGAGGAAGCTTTAAACTCTATCAACATTAATTCTCAAGTAACTCACAAATTGGACATAAGCTTTAGATAACATTACGGTCCGTTGTATGGCACGGTGGACCGCTGACATATAGACAACATTACGGTCCGTTGTATGGTTCACGATGGACCGCTGACCATCGTTCAATTAAGAACGACTGTCCAGAGTAATGGTGGTCAACAACAGATAGCCCCGTGTGATAGTGGTCAACAACAGACAGTCCCGATTGATGGTGGTCAACAACAGATAGTCCCGAGTGACAGTGCTCAACAACAGACTGTCCAGAGTGATGGTGGTCAACAACAGACTGTCCAGAGTGATGGTGGTCAACAACAGACTGTCCTGAGTGATGGTGGTCAACAACAGACTGTCCTGAGTGGTAGTGGTCAACGACAGTCTGTCCAGGGTTATGGTGGTCAACAACAGACTGTCTAGGGTTATGGTGCTCATCAATAGACTGTCCATAATGATGGTGGTCAACAATAGACTGTCCATAATGATGGTGGTCAACAACATACTGTCTAGGGTTATGGTGCTCATCAATAGACTGTCCATAATGATGGTGGTCACAATAGACTGTCCATAATGATAGTGGTCAACAACAGACTTTCTAGGGTTATGGTGCTCATCAATAGACTGTCCATAATGATGGTGGTCAACAATAGACTGTCCATAATGATGGTGGTCAACAACAGACTGTCCATAATGATGGTGGTCAACAACAGACTGTCCATAATAATGGTGGTCAACAACAGACTGTCCATAATGATGGTGGTCAACAACAGACTGTCCATAATAATAATGGTGGTCAACAACAGACTGTCCATAATGATGGTTGTCAACAACAGACTGTCCATATTGATGGTGGTCAACAACAGACTGTCCCCAATGATGGTGGTCAACAACAGACTGTCCATATTGATGGTGGTCAACAACAGACTGTCCCTAATGATGGTGGTCAACAACAGACTGTCCCTAATGATGGTGGTCAACAACAGACTGTCCCTAATGATGGTGGTCAACAACAGACTGTCCCTAATGATGGTGGTCAACAACAGACTGTCCCTAATGATGGTGGTCAACAACAGACTGTCCCTAATGATGGTGGTCAACAACAGGCTGTAGGCTGTATCATCACTTACAGATTTATCTTCAGCTTTCATTTAGAAGTTTTGGTAAGTGTTCTCACGTTCGTAATTGTGTAATATATCATCCAGCTTCATCAAAAAGCCTCATACATACATACTTGCCAAAGGGCACATAATGTTAAGTACAAAAGAGTACTTGTGTAACAGTATTAAAATGTGTGTAATTTGTCTGTTTCTCTGTAAATCTAAAATATTGTTTTGTGTATATTGATGTATCTATGTATATATTTCTTAATCAACATTCGAAGTTGGGGTGATATTTATCTCTTAAATATTAATTAATATTTTTCTTGGTATTATACAATATCATTAATCGTACTTATTATGATTACTATTCGTCGCCTTGACAACGGTATGGGCGGCGGACGTGCGCCCATACACCTTCACTGTGTGACTGGTCAGTGCCCACCATGACAGAGGGTCTGACCAGGCGTGTTAATACAGTGGCCATAGAGCTGCTGAAGGTGGCCACAACACCTGATGTATCTAATGTGTTGTTACCAGCCATCATCAAGAACACACATGGGAAGTATGATGAGGAGCTCTTTGGTGTAGCACTAAATGGGCCCACCCGCTTGTTTGTGAAGTTCCTGGAGTATGAGGAGGTAGTTGACAAGTACCAAAATACAATAATGGAGGTTAATGAAGACGTCCGAGTGCACCTCACTGACATATCAAAGAAATATACATGAGTCAAATTACGCAATGTGCCTTTTGAGGCTGAAGAAGCAGATCTACATCATGTGTTCTCTAAATTTGGAACCATACATGTGGCCCAACAAGGTACATGGGTAACTGGTGTTTACGCTGGGTTACCGGAAGGGACGTACTATCAAGATGTTGTTATGTACCCCATGCCATCCTATCTAATCCTGCTGAACTTCAGATCACATGGTAATAGCATCCAATGCTGGACAGCGGTGTGCCTGTCGGATTTGCGAGGGGTGTGGTAACATGGCTGTTGAGTGTACTTGTAGGAAGAACCAACAGTGTGCGCACAGGATGGACCTTTCAGTGAAGGAGCAAGCATCAACGCCATGGGGCATGTTTCCAGCCCATGAAGCCTGAGAGACCAACTACATCGAGCTGGAGACTGTTGTACTGGTGGATGCAGACAGAGGCACCTCTTAGTGTGTTGCATGATAGGGCTCAAGCATGCTCTGAGTCATAGGACGCAGCACTGGGGGACGAGTTGGAAAAAGTAATAATGGACATATTTCCCCAGCAATCAGAAGGGGTGTCACCCATAAGTGAGGAGGAGCCTAAGGCCCAATCATGTGAAGAGGCTACAGTGAGGACAGCGGAACCGTCCTTTGCTCTTGTGCTGAGCGATGAGTCTGAGGAAGTGGATGCAGATGTGCATCAGGATGTATCGCTTGAAATGTGTGGTGGACATCCACTCCTGGAAATGAGCAGCAACAGCATCAGATTCAGATGATTTTTTAACACAAGCGCAACAGCCTGGTGAAAAGTCATGAGCAGAGATGTCCAGTGGTTCTGGGCTGTGAGGATGAAGTCGCACAGTGCCACAGGGCCCACGAAACCAGGGCGTGTGATCAGTTGTAAAGTAGGTAATGGTGGTATTACTGACAACATTAAGGGTCGAGTCTGTCAGCGGGGAAATCCACCTTTTACCTATTCTTCAGGTGTATGCCTATTAATTGGCTTGCGGGGTTCATTGGCATGTATAGGGTAGATGTAGTTTTTATGCACGGTATCTGGAGATTCCAGGTTATGTGGTGTATGTGTTGTCTACTGTTTGTTTAAAAGGGGTTGTAGCCCTCTTGGTGAGGAAGTCACGGCCGTTTGTGTATCATCATGGTGAAAATGAAGGGAATGATTGCATTATATTTGTGGATGGCACTTGGCAGAATTTCCCTGTCTCTCTCATACGTCTGTATGTGCCAGTGGTTGGGGAATGTGAGGGTTAAAAATAATTATATTAAGAAAGATTGAATTTTTTCCTTATATCATTGCCGGCCTTATCATTTGTAAAAAGGGACTAAAATTGTGCGGTTAGGATAAAAGATGTAACCCCAAGAGGGGCAGGGCATTATTCTCCAGTTTTGACCGAGTTGTTGTGCGATGTACACTTGCTCAATGTGTGTTGCGTGTCAGAGGTTGTATCAGCCCACATGTATGTGAAGAGGGAATATGGGGCAAGACTGGATAGCATTTATGTTAAATCATCCGTTACAGTGTGTTGGGTAAACACCTGACAGCTGCTTTTTCAGATCAGGCAGTTCTCACGGAGGTGGGGGCGGGATACACTGGTAGCGAGGCACAGGGGTTACTGGAAATTAATTATTAGGGTGTTAGAAGACGAGGAAGACAGGAGGTAAATAACTATCGAGGGTGTGTGGAGGGGTTGGTGAGACGAGGTGGCAAAACCTGCGATCCGAAAGTTTTACATGGGGGAAGGTAGGAGGCTTAATACTATGAGATACGGGTTAATTATTATGAGGATAGATTACGTCAGTATCATAGGGAAGGGGCAGCTAAGGGGGTTTACGGTATGGATGAAATGGAGGGTTTGAAGTTTTTAATCAGGGGCTTGCATAACGAGCAGTGTGATGCAGTGCCAGTACAGGCAGCGGTGGAGGTGGTGTTATGGGAAGACAAACCTAAGTGTGTGTTAGGAGCACAGCAACAACGGAGGCAGGCGACTATTATTCCATATCTAGAGGTGCATTGTAATGTGAGGAGCATCAGGACGGGGCAAGTCCTGCAAACCACTGATGCGATGGGTGTTTCCGTGGACAGGTGGTATGAGAAGTGTTGGGAAAAGAAGGTACTGGAGGAAAACGTTGTGTCCGACGTTTGTAAGGAAATTTCGTGTAATCTTAATTAAGAAGAGGGACAGGACAGTGTTAGGAGAAGCAATTGAAAAAGATGGAATTTTTAGGGCAATGTCAGAAATGGCAATGGGTAAATCTCCGGGAATTAATAGTATTCCAATTGAATTTCTTATCAAGCATTGGGAATTATTGCGAAGATTTTTGGTACGAATCATAAATGCGATGAATGGGGGGGGGGGTAGATTGGGACCTGTTCAGTTGACCGCAGTTGTTGTACTTGACCCAAAGGGTAAGACGCAGGTGGGAATTTGTGATTATCGTGCTGTTTCACTTCTGGAATATCTAAACAAGTGTTAAGTAACGTTTTGTTTATGCAAGTCTTGCGTATGTAGTGTTAATGCCAGAACTGATAAATGTTCATTAATTACATTTCAAACGTATTCAGGATACGTTTCTGGATCAAAGTTTAAGGTGTTTTCGATTTTGTGTTTAGTCACGTGACAGTGTAGAAGCGTAAACTGTATTGTGTTAGCATCAGTATTACGAAAACCTTTGTTATTGTGTAGTAGTGTGTGTTTAGAGGTTGTAGTGTTAGTATTAGTGCCATCATGTATGGTGCCTTTACTCAGTTTACTGGAGTTGTGTCAGTGCTGATTATTTGTTCATAACCTCTATCATTGTACTATATTACTATACGTTACTACCTATATATGTACATATATTGTACATAGTTTTAAATAAAATATATAAACAAATATTATTATTACTTGTGTTATTGTTATTAGCAGCATAAAGAATGATCGTCTGAAGGAATCTTGTATCTAATATTTCATTTGTTAAGTTAAAGAGCATAAGGTTTAGCAGGTTGTTTACAGGTATCACGCAACGAACACCGGCGTGTTTGTCAAGGAGGTCCAGAGGTTGACCACCTGTGTGTGGGGTCTGCCAGTGGGTTTGTCAAGGAGGTCCAGAGGTTGACCACCTGTGTGTGGGGTCTGCCAGTGGGTTTGTCAAGGAGGTCCAGAGGTTGACCACCTGTGTGTGGGGTCTGCCAGTGGGTTTGTCAAGGAGGTCCAGAGGTTGACCACCTGTGTGTGGAGTCTGCCAGTGGGTTTGTCAAGGAGGTCCAGAGGTTGACCACCTGTGTGTGGGGTCTGCCAGTGGGTTTGTCAAGGAGGTCCAGAGGTTGACCACTTGTGTGTGGGGTCTGCCAGTGGGTTTGTCAAGGAGGTCCAGAGGTTGACCACCTGTGTATGGGGTCTGCCAGTGGGTTTGGGGCAAGCATTCTGCTGGGGGTTTTATTTCCATGATACACTGTTAGACGAATCCACATAGTTGTGTTAAAGTTGATTCTGGGACTGTTGAGTGAGTTGTGTCTCTCGTGATGGTTGTCGACTCATTCTGCAGTCATGTTAGACTTTGTGTGTGTTAGTGTGTAATGTCTTCAGAGAAAAGGACGCCATAAATATGTATATATTGCTTTTTCATATAATTTTACATTTCTGACTGTTTCGTTAATAGCTAAAACGCAAATTTCATGCATTATATTATTATTTGACTTATTAGGTTATGTACATGGGTAGGATGTAACAACTGCACCTCTCATGTGCTTGTTGAAGGAGAGTTCTGATTGGCTGCCAGCATGCTGAAAACTACCTTGTTGTCAAGGTTGGTGATAAGTTGGTACGAGTCGCCCGACGTTGGATCTGCTGGGTCTGCTTCTTTATTTTTCACTCTCGGTATTCCTCGTGGAGGAAACAGTGCCATCTCTGCTTTGTCTGGGAGAATGTTGTTCTCACCTCATGTTATTTAGACTGTTTTTGGTAGAATGTCTCCATTGGTGAGCCAGGACATATATCTCGTAACGCTGTGCAACTTAGTGAAATTTTTCTTTTTCAGAGGTTGTGTCGGGAGACACTATGTTTGGTCCCAAGTTCAACTCTCGACTTACATTTGTTCTGGCATCTACTTACTGATTTAGCGCTTCTTTTTTTTATTATAATAATAATAATAATCTACTTACTGTCGTAATCGGGAAATTGGTATTGCTGAACTCAGTTTCCGTAATAAGAGAGTTTACCTTTTTCTGGAGAATCTGCCGAAGGGTTGTTTTGGTCTGGATTGCTTGCCAGACGCTGTGCTGTTCACTGCTGCTTCGAGCATTATTGCTGTTTAACGAATGGGTCCTTATATTGTTTAAGCAAGGTGTTTGAGTTTCTGGATGGTCCAAAAGTTAGCTTATAAAGGGAATTATTGTTGTCAGTTACATTCGAAGTCTTAAGGAGTCAGTCCGAGCACATACTGAGCACTCACAAACACACACACACTTACACACCTATATTACTCCTGTACTTATGAGTACACCTCATCTTAGCAAAGTACCAAATGGTACAACTGAAGTGCCCACGTTCCAGTAACCTTAACTGTAACTATTACCACCTAGATACTTTTGCTATTACAGATCTCAACTTTTACTTGGCTTATGTTCATCCAGATGCAATGCAAAAGCGCTGTTGAGAAGCCACCTAATTTTACAGGATAGCTGGACTAGACTTCATTCCAACAAACTGTTACAAAACCAGAAGCAGGCTAGATGCTAGAGGGGGATCAATAAGTGGACCCTCTAGCATTCTCTGGAGATATCTCCACTTAATAGATGTCGCATTTTGTAACATAGTGCATTAGCCTGTGAGAAACAGTCAATTCCGATTCGTTCTGGACATAATTCCATTCACAACTGGTTTTGATTTGCCTTGTAGCCTAGTGCTTGTGATGATTGTTGATCTTAGTTCCAGTATGAGGTTATGTGGACTGAGAACTTATTTTTATATCAGTATGGAAATTAGTTATTTAGGGAGATAGTCAACAGAATGATTCTTGGGATTTCTTATATATTTTTAACCATTATTGTTTGGGAATACTTTATACTTTTAAATCAATGTTAAACTAAGAATAACTTAGTGTGGAAGCCTGGGATCTGGCCATACCCAGAGTGAGCATCAACACCGCCTGTAAAGTAGACTTGTGGTGTCCCTGATGGATATTGCTTCATGATAAATGTTCTCCTAATGATATGCGCTGTTCATAAACTTTAGAGTTTACAGGAGTGGAAACAGGACTTGTTCGACAGTTGAAATATATAGATTTAACCTTCACGTCATGTGATGGCAATTATGAAAATGTTATATAAGCATTGTATTTTTATGCTTTCTGCATCGACGTACCTGTTTTTTTCAGTTCTACAGGGAGTTGCACTCGTAGGAGGCCCCGAGTTGCACTCGGGGGCTGCAGTAAACGATAACTTGGGGCCTCCTACAGGTAGGAGGCTCCGTGTTATCGTTTACAACAGACACAATGTACGAACAAGACAAAGTACCAACTTGGAGCCTCCTACGAGTGAAACACGCTGTATTTTGTATAATGTAACATAGAGTTTCGTCAGACTTTTACACAAATTATTACTAGAATTTGCTGCTACGACTTGAAAAAATTCATGTTTATGGCATCTTAGGATCACCAGTCTGGTGACGTGCTGCTACCCTGGCGAAGGTGACCATGTACCACACACAACACATATCTGACACATGGAGGTACATACCTGACACATGGAGGTACATACCTGACACACGGAGGTACATACCTGACACACGGAGGTACATACCTGACACACGGAGGTACATACCTGACACACGGAGGTTCATACCTGACACACGGAGGTACATACCTGACACACGGAGGTACATACCTGACACACGGAGGTACATACCTGACACACGGAGGTTCATACCTGACACACGGAGGTATATACCTGACACACGGAGGTACATACCTGACACACGGAGGTTCATACCTGACACACGGAGGTA